>CAJVPQ010001365.1:5000-18569 GCA_910591825.1 Funneliformis caledonium
ATTTTTGCTCATGATCATAAACTTTTTATATTATTCATTAATTTTTTTTTTTAAGGAAATAAAAAATCGTTGCGAAAATATTTTACTCATGATTATCATTTAAGCGGACTTTTGTGTCCAGAAACGAAGTCTGCCTAATAATCGAGTTGACAACGATGCGAAAGCGAATTTAATCAGTGAATTTCACTATTGTCAATAAAATTAATCTTGAATTAATTTTCGTTCTTTTTTTTTTTTATTAAAAAAAAAAATAAACACATCGCGAAAAACCGTATTTTTGATTGGACAAGAGTAGATGTGTTTTTTCCTCAATTATCGTTGCGATGTATAATAATAGTGAAGTCTCCAAAAAAAAAAAAAAATGTCGGCCGTCCTGTCACAGTGCAGACACGTGATTTACTCCGATTAAAATCAAAAGGCTTTGTGAGGATACAATGGAAACATTCAATTAAAAATAAAATAAACCAATAAAATTAAATTCAAAATGAAACTAAAAATTCAAATTAAAACAGAATTTTTTTTTTAACGTTATTACAGTTTACATTTGAATTAACGTTAATGTTTAGATTTAATAGTTTTAGGGATTAGAACTTAGGGTTAGAATTAGATACTGTATTTGGTTATTCATTATAGGTCTAGTGGATTAAGGTTATTTAGGTCTTTATTATATATTGTATGTTCGATTTCCTTTGAAATTTTTTATTCTTCATGTTACTATTGTCTCTCTTTTTTTTTTCGGAACAAACAAGCATAACGAATTCATGGAAATCTAAATATTCGTAATTGTATTAAGCTGCGGTTTAGCTTTGTTCTATGGTGGCGGGATTCGATTATTAGCAGGATTTTTTGAATTGAAGAGAGAAGATGTATTCCACACCACAGATTTCTCATGGTAAGAATCATTTATCATTTGGGTTAAAAACTAAGCTTTTATTGCCTGTGTAACGTATAAAATATTTTTTTTTTTATTAGATCTGTTTCGATTATCGCTTCCTATAAAAATGATCCAGAAATGTTAAAAAATACGCTTGGTATAAGTATATACCTCATAGGTTAGATGATATGCTAGTATCTTTGTTTCTCTTCAATTTACACGAATCCTGAGAATTTATATTAATTCACGTAAAAAATTTATTTAAAATAGTTACGTTTTTGATGTTGCTTTGTGTGCTAAATCAAATTTCGTGTTGATTGCAATTTTCATTCTAATGGTTATCATTAATATCTTTCTTACGATTGCAAACTTTACTGGAAAACAATTTTGTGAAGTCTTCGATGATATTATTGGAGGTAATAAAATTAAAATTTACTTTGAACGCCAGAAATATATTTTTTTTTTATTTTAAAAAAAAAAAACAAATTATAGTAATCGTTGCTTTTTTAGCTTGATATTTGACAATCGCATTAATATTAACGAAGAAAATTCTTATTTAACCTTAAACATTTGGCCAAGAGTTTGTTCAATGAAAAGATCTAAAGATAGTTTTATAAGATTTTTTATTCTTTAGAAAACTTTTTTAGATTTAACTTTTTTTTTTTTTTTTTAGATAAATCTATTTAAATATTAATTATATTTACATTTTATAAACCTTTTTAAAACATTGTAGAAATTATAGACTTTATAGACTTTTGACTGAACCCCTCATCCATATTTTTGTACCTGTTAAAACAAAAAAAAAAAGTCTCTTGTAACTTCCTTCCCATAACGAAATTTTACAATAAATGATCAATAATGTTGCGATTAAAGTTATGACTTTTATTAATTAAAACATGGATAGATTTGCTTCGTTACATCACATTTATTCTCCTCATTCGGCTCTTACTTTCTAAATATCTTTCCATTTCAATTTCTTAGGAGCAGTTCTAAATCATTTGTTCTCTCCCTTGCAATCAATAAAAATTCGTTATATATTTTTTAATTTATTTGAATTTTTAATTAATATATTTTTAATTAGTGGAGAATCAGATAATTTCGCTTCATATAAATATTGTCTAACATTCGTGAATAGCAATGTTTAAATTGTTTCTTTTTAAATTCTCTACCCAAAACCAAAATATAATCGTTCATTTGCCTGAGATGAAATAAAATAAACTAAAATTTAGTATAACGTTATAAAACAAAAAAAAAAAATTAAATAAAATAAAAACTTAGTATAGCGTTAATAAGTAAAAGAATAAAACAATTCAATTAATTGAAAAAAACAAAAATACCTTGAAGATCATCCAAAAACAAAGAACCAATTTGTCTACGAAAAAGAAAAGGAAATTGAAAGAATATAACAAAAGCTATTATAAATTAGCTATAAAAAGTATAATCTATTTTAATTAAAATATCTTTTATATTTTTGTAGTGTTACTTCAGAACTTTATATATAAACGAAATAAAAAGGTGTAAGCTTTTCGACTGAACTTTATTCTAACCAAACGCAAATAAGCAACGTATCGTTACAAAGAACTCATGGGAAAACTAAGCAAATTATATTTTATTAATTGAATACTACTTTTTTTAAAGGAAAATCTCTTCATTTTTATAGTTAATTTTTACACCAAAGGACATAATGGTTAGAAGAACTATTGGCATAAAGACATAATTCCCGGATAACAATACTTCATTCTAAGATATTAGGTTGGTGTGCGGCGACTGTCGCCGCTAGGATGATTAGTAATCAGTATATGAATAATTCTCATTATCATTTAACACATTTATACGCGGTTGTTATAGTCAGTTACAACTTTTAAAGTTTCCACCTTCGCTAGCATGTTGTTGTACAATTTCGTATAAATAACCTTTTGCACCTTTGCTTTACCATCCTTAAAAGTTAAAAAATTTAAAAATAATGTAAACGAAAAAAACAAATAAATAAATAATAAATAAATAAAATAAAACATCTTACCCGCACTAACGATCTAATCCGAAGATGAAAAGCCTGATCTAAAAAAAAGAATTTTATTCTACATCTAATCAGATTTTTAGATTAAAGGAAAAATTTTCGAAACAAATATTATTCAAATTCAAAAAAATTTTTTGTTACCTTATTGGCTGATCGGAAAGGTTTCCCTTAATTTTATTACCATTTCTCAATAAAACTAACTATATTTAATATAAATAACATTCACATATGATTTTTGATATATTTGGCGCCAACTCCGACGTGGCAAAAATCATCTAGCAAATGAACTAACCAAAATTGAAAGTTGAATGAGATCGACGCACTTTTTATACCAATTCAAAAGGGCGGAATCAATCTAGACAATTAAATCTATTTTTTCGCTGGGAATTTTCTTTCAATTCAATTAAATTTCTGGACATATAAATTCTGAAAGTGATTTTGCCGCCTCTTCCTCCTTCAGAGGAATAAACTACTCTGGTTAGATAAATAAGTTGGGGCCCCACTAGATTACTAAAACTAAAAGGACTGAAGATATTGCCTCATATAAATCTGTTCTTTTGGGAATTCATTTTTGAATTTGAGAATTTGCAACATCTTAAGAATATGTGTGGTTTTGAATGCCTGAAAAGAATTTTTCATAATAATCATGTCAATCAACTTTAATGACACATCAAGTCAGAAAATGCAACCCGTGGTTAAATTAAAGCCTAAACATAATTTTGATAAATGTATTGAATGTAAAAAAATAAGAAAACCTTCAGAAGAAAATCATAAAATTTGCCGTTTCTGTTATAGGTCAAATAAATTTCTTAATCCAACTGGAAATAAGATTATTGACGAATTTATCAAGTATACGCAAATTAACCAAGCATATCATGACAAGATGGAGATTGTTTCATATAATAAATTCCGAAAATGTAGAATCTATTGGTGAGGGCGGCTTTAGTAAAGTTTATAAAGCTACTTGGAATGATGGTCCCATCCAGACGCATTATAGTTGGAATAACGTAATAAACAAATATAATCGAGTATCTAATAAACAAGTGGCTCTTAAGAAACTTAATAATTCTAAAAATTTTACTGCTAAGGAGTTAAACGAGGTACAAATTTACTATATTTTGTTTATTTGTTATAATATCTTTAATATACTAAGTTAATAAATAATCTTTTAAATATCTTATCAATTAAATTATAATGATCTTATTATTGTTGGGTATTATGGTATTACGCAAGGTCCTATTACCAAATATTTTATGATAATTATGAATTATTGTGGTTCGGGAGATTTGATTCGTTATATAACTGAAAATTTTTATAATCTTAGTTGGCACGATAAATTAAATCATTTAGGCAAAATCGCATTCAGCCTATCCAAGATTCATGGCAAAGGTATTATCCACCGTGATTTACATAGTGGAATTATTTTGATAAGCAATAGCTCCCTCAAAATAGGTGATTTAGGATTAAGTAAATCTGCTACCGAAGCTGAAGATAATGAAATTTATGGAATTATTCCTTATGTGGCTCCTGAGATCCTTCAATGGCAAAAATATACCTTGGCTTCAGATGGTTACAGTTTTGGTATGATTATGTGGGAGTGTATGACGGGTAGAAGACCTTTTTGGGATCGTGCTCATGATACAGATCTGATTATTGAAAGTTGTGATGGATTACGTCCTCCAATCGATGATATTGAAGCACCAAAAGGTTATATTGCGTTAATGAAAGAATGCTGGGACCCTGGTCCAAATAAAAGGCCATTGTGCCTTAACAGTCAGTGGAAATGTCACACTAATCATTAGTGAGTTTTTTGTACTATGATATCATAATACAAATTGTTGATATAACGTTGTTCTTAGGTATATAGTGGATATATAAAATTTAAAATTGGCTAGCATTAACTCAATTGGTTAAAATCGACGATCTTTTAAATAATAATTCTGGCCAAACTTTTCTTAACTCTGGCCAAATTTATAGTGCCGGCCCAAATTTGGCTAAAATCGAAAATTTTAAGTCAAAGGTAACACCGCATTTACACAATGTAACATATTATTAAACAATTATCTACATGTTCGTCAAGATCTTAAAAATATTTTTATAAAGTTTAAAAATTCATAATTCAAGTTTATTCAGTTCAATCTATTTAAGGAAAGTTGCCCATTATTTGTTTATTTATATAGTAAATAAATAAAACTTTTAAACTTTTACAAAAAAAAACACATTTATACAATGTAAACACTTATTTATATGTTTGTAAGAACTTTTTAAAAAATATTTGTTTTCATAAACTCTTGTTTATTCGGTTCAATATTTCCTTTATCCATTATTTGTTTATTTAAATAGTAAATAAATTAAAGTAAAAAAAAATTTTAACTCTTTTGGTACTACTTTAACGCAAACTTTAATTTATTTTATTAAACCAAGCAAAGTTGAATATTTTTAACAATGCTGGGCCTTGGAGTTGACACTAATTCTACACTGTTACAAGAATCTGACTTGAAAAATGTTAAAAGAGGCAGTGAAGATGAAATATTTGAATTATTTACTGAGGATAACCAATTTATCTTTAGGTTTAGCAATATGTTAATGAAAAGTTAGCTCATTAAGATGAAGATAATGAAATAGAATCATATGTAGGCGAATATGATAGTGATATTAATGTAGAATTAGAACAAAACAATAATAAAAATAATGAACAAACCCTGATAATGAATGATTTAATTGACACAGATGAAAGAGATACTGGCAAACAATAACCTTTCATAACATCTTGTATAATTATTAATAATATTCAAGGTATTATTAAATATTGCAATAGAACTTATAAACTTAAAAGAGTACAAAATTTATATGGAACTTGGCAAATAGATTGTGATATAGTTTAATAAGTCAATAATGATTATTTGAAATTGGGAGTTTGTGATTCGCATTTTTTATATGATTAAAACCAAATTCATAATCCTAAAGATAAAAAAAATATATCAAAAGAAATTACGGTTACAGATGCATTAATTTAACATCGAAGGTGTATAGGATATAAAAAATATGTAACTTTTTTTAGCTGAGGAGAAGGATGCAGTAATTATTTCTGGTTGATTAATAGACAAAACATTCAATTATCTTGCAATGGGTTGGTGTATTATAATGCATTGAGAGAATCCTTCATATCAGAGCACTCTTTAAAGATAAAAAAACCAAGATGCATCTGTTGCACTTATTATGAACAATTGGGTAAACATATTTATAACGTACAGATCAAGGTAAAAATTAAACTATATTCAAGATAAATTATATGAATAAGATGCCACAAAAGGAATCAAATTTATTGCAAATTGGCTTATTCAGATTTCTCATACAAGCGAAAAGTCAAAAAAAGATGAAATTTTAAAATCTATTATTAAAGCTATTCTTTTTTTTCTTTCTTTACCTTTAACTAAAACTACATCATCTACTATTAATACAGAATCAGATGAATCTCCTAGCCTTTTTATTATACAAACTCTTTTTTTTGTTACATTTCTCAAAAATAAAATTCAAAATAACAATACAGAAACAATTGACTATAAAATTTTAAAATGAAAATTTGGAAATAAACTCTTGAAATCACATGAAGCAATAAATGAGAAAAAATTTTTTTAAACTCACCAGAATCAATTTTGAATATTATCATACATTTTCAGATTTTATTACTAAGTTCATTTGGGAAATATTAATGGAAATCTTTAAATGAAAACTTGCTGTTAGTAATGTTAGTAATAGAAAAAGAAAATAATAAGAACAAATCTTAAAAAATTTGTCTAAATGTACAATTATGAAAATAGTTATATTTTTAGTTCTGTTCTTACTGGTATAACCTTTACTTTATGTAATATTTGGTTGACTAATGTGCTAAGCAGTTTGGTATGTAAACCCAAATTATTATCATCGCTTTATTGTCTTTTTACTTTATAGAATATAATTGAATATTGTGAACATTATAAGTGAAATCAAGAAAATGATAGAGTTAATAATATCATTTCTACATAAAGGCTATTTAAAGAAATAAATATTTGAAATATTATGGTCATAGACAATATCGACTTCAAGCAAAAAATATTTTCTTTTAGCAATATATACGATACTACTAGAAATAATTTACACGCAACCTTAAGAATAGCATTCCAGTCAGAAATTCCCAATTATTTAGCAACGTGTCAGAAAGAAGTAACTGTTCTAAAAGAAGACATTTATATATTTAGTATAACATTATTCACTGGAAACTTTAAATGGATTTCAAAATATATTGAAAAGATTACTAGATTTTCGAAGAACAAATGAAGGAAATTTAGAATATAACCAGAACATTGATGCACATATTATTAAAAAAGAAATACTAGAAGAATTTGAACATAGCTGTCAAGGTTTATTTCCTCATGTTGTGATTCTTAAACCAGATGATAACCTGACTTCAGACCAAGCCATTTTAGAAGCTACCAATATATACAAAGCTGATTTTAATTTACCAGAAACTGGATACCTTGATATTGTTGCTAATGAGGCAATTTTTCGTTAATTAGTTAAATGTCAAACACAATGGCTTCAATTACAACTATTACTTAGATAATGACACACCTCAAAAGACTTTTGCTCAGTTCTAATTGTATTGTTCTCTAGTTACAGGCTTTTAAATTTAGTAAGAAGATTAGGTATTCAATTTCTAGACAAGTTTGAGATAGTTTTGATTATTGATCAATATCTAGAATATTAAATCTTTTATGGGTGACAGTTAGGGTTTCAATTAATATATACATAAAGAAAAAAAACATTAATTTATCTGAAATAAGAATGGAGATAACATTTTTTTAAAAATTTAGTATCTTTATTATCAATGGACCAGAATATAGAAAGCATATTGAATAGGTATAAGAATCAAAAACTATAATTTATAATAAGATGCCCTTGTCGTAACTTCTCCTTCTTTTCAAGTGTAGGTAAATCAAATTATGCAGTAGCAATCACTTAACACCTTAGTACCTTAATTAAATATCCAAAATTAAATGAAATCTTGTAATATATCAGGGTATTTAGAATACCAAAAAAATTGATGACGAAAAAACTCAAAAACCTGTTTGTTTAGTTTTGACGAGATACTTAAAACCTTTAGAATTCATTTTATAAAACAAAATATCACTGGAAATGTTATTGATAAAATGAAACTAAAAGTAAATATTAAAGTATCACAAGCTGAAAGAGAGAGAATTGATCTGCTTTTGAGTGAATATCTTGAAGATACTTCAATTTCTCAGAGTAAACAAGCTATTGATTTTAGAAGGAAAGTATTATGGAAGTTAATAAAAGACTTAGTTATGATTTTTAAAGATCTTGAACCACCTGAAATACATCAAGAAGGCTATGAAAAATTAATGATATGTTATGAAAATAGCTTGGACAAATGTGGGTTATTTATAAATAAGATATGATAAAAAGTAAGCTTCAAAATGCACAAGAAAGACGTGCATTGGGAGTGCTTTAAATAAAATACAAAGACTATGCTGATAAAAAGAGAACTAAAAAGGAGAAAAGTGAAAGCAAAGACATGAAGAATATTTTCAGATAATAATTAATTGAAGATATACACAATATGTATAAGATTATGTTGTAGTTGTAAAACTTGCCTAATTTGCTTATACATCTGCATTTTTAGCCACAAGTTCAGGCATCTAAAAAACGAAGAAAGTATTTGCACAAGAGGAGCAAATACTGGAACGTCTGTTGTCTTATGAGAAAATTTCAAGCCACGTATATGACGAAACTCTTCAATTATTTAGAGCTGAATAGGATAAAAAAAGGGTTTATAGTTAGTGGAATTATCATGTTAATAAAGTATGATTAAGCCAAAAAAATTTGCTTTTTACTACTATTTAATAAATTAATTAAATATACCTTGTTATTGTTATATGAGGCCTTTGCAATAGAAAGGGAGGAAACTCTAATAAATGTGATTTTGAGATATTTAGGTTTGAAAGTTTTTGATAAGTAAACAGATCGATAATCTGCAGTATTAAAAATAGATATTAAAATTAAAATAGATTTTTATTTTTAACAATTTTTTTATATTATAAATTATTATTGCTGCTAGAATTTTTTGACTTTCTCCCTTTTTCTTCAAATGGAAGTAAGCTTTTATAGTAAGATTAATTTCTTATAGAATAGTACTAACCATTTTTTTTTTCTTTTTTTAGGAATCGGCTTGGACTTTTTCTCGACACAGACTTAGAGTAAGTTTTTCATAGGTAGGTGTGTTAGTTCTTTCTTTTAGAATGATACTGACAGTTTTTTCTTTTTTCTTTTTTTTAAGAATCGGCTTAGACTTTCTTTTGAAATGGATTTGTAGTAAAGGTTTTTATGGGTGTGTTAATTCTTTCTTTTAGAATGGTACTAACCATTTTTTTTTCTTTTTTTTTAGGAATTAGCTTAGACTTTTTTTCAAAATGACTTGAGATAAGTTTTTTATGGGTGTGTTAATTCTTTCTTTTGGAACAGTACTAACCATTTTTTCTTCTTTTTTTTAGGAATCGACTTGAACTTTTTCTCAAAATGGATTTGTGGTTAGTTTTTATGAATGTGTTATTTCTTTCTTTTGGAATGGTACTAACCGTTTTTTCTTCTTTTTTTTAGAAATCGGCTTGAACTTTTTTCTCAAAATGGACTTGTGATAAGTTTTTTATGGGTGGGTTGTTAATTCTTTCTTTTGGAACGGTATTAACCATTTTTTTCTTTCTTCTCTTTTTTAGGAATCGGCTTGAACTTTTTCTTGAAACGGACTTGTGATAAGTTTTTTATGGGTGTGTTAATTCTTTCTTTTGGAATGGTACTAACAGTTTTTTCTTTCTTTTTTTTAGGAACTGGCTTAAACTTTTCTCGAAATAGACTTGTGATAAGTTTTTTATGGTGTGTGTGTTAATTCTTTCTTTAGAACAGCACTAACCATTTTTTTCTTTCATCTTTTTTAAGGAATCCGCTTGAACTTTCTTAAGCGAACTTGTAAGTTTTTTATTATGTGCGAGTTAATTTCTTTCTTTCAGTAACTAACCATTCTTTTTTCTCTTTTTTTTAGGAATTGGTCAACTTTTTTTTCAAGTGAATTTGTGGTCATTTTATGGATTTAATCAGATGGAACGAATTTTATAAGGAATAGTGTTCTTTTTTATTGGTTAAAGAATTTTTACACAAACATTTTTATGAAATCAATTTTAAATAACAATGACGTAATATAAAATCAGAAAAAAAATTTTTTTCAATCATTTTTTTATTAAAAAAAAAGTAAAATTATTTATCTATTTGGTTTTTGAATAGTTGGTAATAGACAATAATCATTTTGCTTTTGAAGATCTATGATGTGTTAACATACCTGCTTATATAAATACCATTGCCTTTCGGCTAATAATCCTGCAGGAAAAATTTCTTGTGGAAATCCTCTAATTTCTTTTTTTTTATAATATCTACAATTTGCTCATCCCCATCAATTGTTTTTTTTACTTTTACTTTACCTACATTATTACTATAAAAAATAAAATGATGGTATTTTAAAATATTAGGAATTGTTTTAAAATAATTTGATAAAAATTCTGTCCAATTATAAAAATGTACTATTTTTTTATATTAGCTATCAAAGCTATCAAAAATAGAGTTTCCTCCCTTTCTATTGCAAAGAAAACTGTATTACAAATCTATTTTTAGATTCTGATCATTTAGTGTAACTTTGTATCGATTTCTTACTATTTTTAGATGTTAATTATTTTAGTATAACATTTGTTTTTATCAAATTTTTTATTATGCAAACTAACTTACATTTATAATTGAAAAATGTAGCCCATGCAGAAATATATCCAAATTTAGCAAAAACTCATTTTTCATTTTTGGGGGAGATCTGTTTTGTTTCGCCTGTATTTCGATATTTCTGAGTTGTTTTTTTTAAAATTTAATATATATCTCTCTATCTCTCTCTCTCCCTCTCTCTCCCTCCATCTCTCTTACTATTTTTTTTTTATATTCTTTTAAAATTTCATAGTAAGAGTGTGACGAGATGGAACTTTTTAGATCTGACTTACCTATCTTACGTATGTTGATAATTTGCTATTTTGCGAGTCGAATGTGTGTAGGAGCGATCATTTTTTTTTTTTTTTTGAAAAAAAAAATTTGGCTTGTCATTTATCAATATACTATTTTTAATTCCCCTTTAAATTTCGATATAATTTGATTACTATTCAACCAAAAGAATAATATAAACGATTAATTATTACTTAGTCACGTAGAATAATTTAATTTGTTCATTGACATACGACTTGTAATCATTTAATCTACATTTCAACTATTGTGTTTTGAAAATTCAATGAAGGCATAGTATGCCAATGTATAATAAAAAATGATGTTGCAAACAAAAAAAAGTTCGAATGTATTTTTTCGTTGATCGTATAATATCAATAAAGATTCGATTATTAAAAAAAAAAAAATGTATTGGTATATATTTCATTCTGTAACTTTCAAATATACCAAGCTACCTTTCCTTTTAGTTGAAACTCAAGATATTTTAAAATATTTTCTAATAATAAACGCGGTTTATAACTTAATGAAAGCAACGGTTCTACTGAATCATATTTTTGAAAGTAATGTATTATTCTATAATATTTTGCAATTTCTCTTTGTTATTTATTTAGAAATTTTGCTGTGTCTCATATGTCACGTATCACATGTCACGAATATAATATGAAATAAAGTTTCTATTAAATGATTAAATAATAAAAATTACTGTGCGATAAATTTTAAGATCAATTCCTTCAAGTATAATTTGATTAATTATTTATTGAAATATGAAATTTTAAGTTAAACTTTATTGCAAAATTTTAAATAGAAATTTTCATATTTAACCTTCATATTGACAAAATCCGTTTCTAAAACGGTTGCCATGAATGAAAACATCGCTTTTTATAATAAAAAAATATATATATTAATTAAAAAAAATAAAGTGATAATACAAGATCTTGTTGATCTTTTAAATAGCGGATTTTCTATTTTTGGGTCCATAAAATTAATATTTTTTATTAAAATGTCCGATTTCATTACCTTTATCAAAAAGTTTTTTTTTTAAAAAAAAAAAAAATAAATTAAAATAAAAGTTATACTTCTACAATAAAAATAAATTTAAAAAATCATTCGTTTAGCAGCGCGTTTTTTGTAAAAGAACATCTAGTTAATTCTAAGTAAATTAGCATTATCGGAAAATTCCTTCGTTTCATTGTCATCGCATTAACGTGATCGGAATCGCCCGTTTCTATGTTAAAATAAAAGTAAGGGTTGGGTTTGAGTAATACCCTGCGGTTAACTACTCCCTAAGGAAGATCAGCCAGAACTAATGGACCATTTCAAAATGCTCTGGATTTTTTAGGATATTACCTATATAACACTTCTCCCATTAACAGTTCTACCGCATCAGAAATAGACTTTTTCTCGTATCTACTTTAAATTTTGAATCTTGAATGCAAAAAGTCCTTCGTTTTGTTATCGGTAACGTTAGCGTTATCAAAGAAGTCTTCCATTTTATTCATAAGAAGCGTATAATTATTGGTAAAGTCTTGCGTTTTATTTGTAGTCAAGGTTTTTTTAATAAATTAATTATGTAAAGTTATTCTTAAAAAATAAACAATAAATATTTTAAACCTCACTTTACGTTTCCTCAGAAGCAAAATTTTGCGAAATAGTATTTGGCAGAAATGTTTATTGGTTCCTATTCATAAAAAACCTAAAGTTGGATTAAGATTTCACAAGTAGCATAGGGACGAACTTCATATATTTCATTTGGATCCTTATAATTTATAGGATTTATACAACCGGGTAACAAATATTTTAACCGGTTATTAACAGTTAAAGATTTTAGGCCAGTTCCAACCTCTATTATAAATTATTAACTTTAAACTTGTAATTTAAAATTTGCAAAATAAAATAAAAAATTCGATCCATCAGCAACTCATATACTTACTTTATTTCAATTATTTCTGTTTCTTAATAAAAAAAATTTTTTCTTTTTATTATATTGTTACACATACGACAGTTAATTAATCACATGTTTCATGCAATCTAGTTTAAATTATTTAATTTTTTATGTAAATTAACATCAGTGATGAATTGGTATAGTAGTAACAACGCGTGGCATGGTGCGAAAAAACGGCATGTTGCGGGTTCAGCTGCTACTGTACTCAATTTCACATTTTTTTTTTTATTATTCATTCATCCCGTGATCTGACAATTTCCCCCTTTATTTTATTTCTATAAACTTTAAAATCTATTTCACGTCATTTCATATAAACATACAGTATTTTTCAAAGTTATGAAGATCTTACCGTAAGCTACGGTAATTCTTAATGTTTGGATAAAAATCAATGGTGAAGATTGGATTTAAATAACATAAATGTTATAAATATTTAATTATAAACTGAAACAATTTTAATCTAATTGTGTAAAAACAACTGGATGTTTTCAAATTTTCTTAAAAGAAATTTGAAATTATTTTTTGCTTTAATAAATTTAACTAAAGTTGAACATTGAAAATCTTTTTTTTATTTTTAAAAAAAAAAGTAATTTTCATTTGTAATTAAAATCTTTCTAATTTTAAACTCAAAACTCCGGAAAATTTTAAATAGTG
>CAJVPQ010001366.1:0-18565 GCA_910591825.1 Funneliformis caledonium
TACATTACTAATAGTAAATCTGAATTAAATAATTATGGTAAAGATCGAACAACTGATGAAATTTGTGCTACTTTAAATGATGCTCGTCGTCATATTGAAGAATATGAAATAGAGGAATATAATGAGAAGCAAATGGAAGAAATAATCATGACACGTTCACTTGATGATGATGAACAAATTCCATTTCAAGAATTAGAGATTTCAAAAATACTTGATTTGGAATTAATGTTTGAGAATAAGCCAGTAGGAAATAAACAAATAGAAATTGACGAACTTGATAAATTTATTCAAGAATTGAATAAGGAAGAAGATTTTGATCCAGATTCATTAGTTCAAGGTTTTATTAATAATTAATTAGTTAATTTGTGTTTGATTAATATAATTGATAATGTAATGAAATTATATTAGTAATAATATAATAAATTTATAAAACAATAAAATAAGTTTTAGCATATTTCAGTTTATAAGTTTCGAAATCGGATTTCAGGTTTGGGTTTCAGAAAAATAAATGCATTTCCAAAATTAGGTTTCATTATATACCAAAACCTAAAGAGTTTCAGGAGGTTTCAGTTTTGATACCCATGTTTATTCTTTAGCATTTGGTTGATTTAGTGGTTATGATTCTAAGGTTTGTACATGTTCTTTTTTTTTATTTGTTTTTGTTTCTTTAAGTTCTTTTTAAAAATTTGATATCCTTAATTTAGATATACCTAATTTACTTCTTCTTGGTTGAATAGATCTTGTTTTAAGAACATCTTCATAATAAATTGTTCGCATATGAATTACTCTATTAGGAAAGCAATTTTTAAGTTGAGTTACTCTTTTAACTGTTAATTGCATTCAATAAACATTTTTTTACATATTATTATTAATAAATGATTTATTTGTTTAATCAAACTCTTGAAGAAGAATTTTAATCAGATTTCACATTGAATCATATCTTTGGTTTACAGAATGATTTTCAATAGATGTTGTTAGATCATTAAGGTATTCAGATAATAAAACTTCAATTTGATCTCGTTTTGTTTGTGCTGATTTTATCTGCATTTTTAAACTTTCAATATTAATTACATTTTCTAATATAATTTGTTTAATGAACTTCATTCTAATGCTTCATCATAAGCAAAAAAATATCCTTGTCATCTTTTATCATGATTAATTCTAATAGAAGCTATATAGTATAATTTATTCTCTAATTGATATTTTGCTAAAATATTAATAAATTGACATACAAAACTAGTATAATGATTTTTGGCTGCTAAAGCAAATAATCCACTAAATTCAGCTAAAGCATTTTTTGTAAATCATAATTTTCAACTCAAATACCAACATGATGGGCCTTAAATATTCCAGCCCATTAATAATAAAGGTACTAAATTCGAAATGCTGAATTTGTGATATTATTTTCCCAAATTTCATTTTTATTAATATTTTTTTTATATAAATTCAAATTGCTAAAGCTATAGCAGTCCATATTAATTTAAGAACATGGATAGTAGATCTATAATTGACAACAGATTTTAATTTTTCTAAAAATTTAACTTCAAGCCAATTTGCAAGATCAAAAATACTATAACTTGAAAAAAAAATAATTAGAGTACTATATATATCTGATGACGTGTGTCATTGACTAAGAATCAGATATAATTAGGACTATTTATCTATACATTTAACCATTCTTCAAAAAATTGCTTCATTGCCAACTATGTCTAAATATTCCTTTGATTTTAATTCTAAATCTTGTTTGTACATTTGTATAGATTCAAAAATACCTTTATCTGAATTCATAGTTTTATCAGGTTCTAAAATTACTATATTTGAAGGATCTACTTTATATTCATGTTCAACACAATTCAAAATTTTTTCATATACGGTACTCATGTCAAAATTTGTTTGATAAACTGCTGTTCCTTGTGAATTTATTTTAACATTAAAAAGATCATCCAAAATAAATCAAAGGTATTTAAAATATCTCTAATTGTTTGATTCATACCAAATAATTTTAATGGAAAATTAATATGATTTTCATCATTTACATTTTCACGTAAATTAAAAGGCATTTGGTATTGAAAACCCATTCTAAATGTAGTATGTGTATTAATACGTATTGTGTCAAAAATGTTTTCATATCTAAAAGTTGCTTCTTTGAAATCTATATTATCAATAACGGCTAAATTCCAAATATTTTTATTTTTGTTAAAGCATTGATATAGATTTATAGATTTCATTTGATTTTTTTCTAATCTTCTTTCTTGACTATCAGTATGTCTACTTATTTGTAAAATAAAAAGAAGACAACGAAATTGTTGAATAAGTTTTGGTTTATGACTAAGGCTTGTAAGTACTTGGGTAAACCAAATTTGTAAACCTGAAAATGTAGTTCTAACTAATACTGAAACAAAAAAGGTAACTATTTTTATCACTTGTTGTTTATTAAATTGTTTTAATAGTTTTTTTTGAGATTTTAATTGAGCATTTAATATTTTTAATTTATTTTTCAAAATCTCTCTATATAAACTTTCAAAAAAGCTGGTTAAATATGATAAAAAAGCTGAATAATAATTTCAAGAGATGTTGGATTTTGAATTATATTCTTTTGTTCATTTAATTCTTTTCATAATTTCTAAACATGTTCAGCCAATTTTTTTTCTACATTAGGTTATTATTTATAGGAAATATTTAATTTAGAAGAATGTATATTTGAAAGTTTATTCATTTTTAAAAGAATTTGAAATGCAAAAAAGGTAGGTAATTAAATATTATTTAATATATTAATAGGAGTAATATTGGAAGTAGTAGAAGTAACGAAAGTAGTGAAAGTAGTAAAAGCAGTAGATAGTGAAAATAGTAGAAAATATTGATAACTGATAATTTATATTAAAATTATCATTTTTTTTAGTACTTTTCAATAAAGATATATTTTGAAAAAAGTATAATGTAGGATTTAGCATATATATAAGGATAGATTTTTTTATATTATTTTCATTTTTTACAATGTATAAAAGTCAATTTGCTAATGTTATAAGCATTTTATTAGTATCTTCATCATATGGTCTAGCATTCTTACAATTAAATTTAGACTTTCCCAAACCACTTCTTTGATGAATATATCTTTTATTAATTTCAAAACAACTACAACATATATATCGAGGATCTAAAAATTCTGCTTTAACTAACTTTGATATATTTAGACATATTTCAAGTACACTATAACTAAATTGTCTATTATTAGCTACTTGTATATTTCTATTAAAAATATTTCAAAAATGTTGACGACAATTCATTTCGCAACTAAAAAATAAAAATTTTATTCACAAAATAAATATCTCCTTCAATGTATTATACTATATTCTGTTTTTTTTTAATTGTTTTGCATGATCAGCATAATTTTTTTGATCATAATTGAAATGAGACATATCCCTAAATTAATTTTTCTATCCAAAAATTCAGTTGCAAAATTTGTATCAATTTGCCAAGTTCCTACTAATTGAGAAATATTTTTTTTACTATTATTATTACAAGTTTGCAATTTTCTATTAATAGTATTGATAATAATATATAGTGAAAATGGAATTATATTTGTTGCTTCGTTCATAATATGTGTTTCATCTTTGCATGATTTCAGTTTAATATTGGTGGAGTTTTCTAATTCTTCTTGGTCATTATAAATATTTTTATTAATATCATTATTAAAATTACATTCATCTATTATAACAGCTTCTTGAGTAAAACTGTTAGGATGAAAAATATGAGAATATTGATCATTTTTTTGAATATCAAGAATCTGTTGCATTAAAGTTAAATTATCAATTTCAGTGTTTAATAATGTTGGATCTTCTTGACTTATTAACTGATTTAAAAATATTTCATCATATTCAAAGCTATCATTATTATCTTTTTAAAATTGTTTAAAAAAGTTATTATTATTTGTGAGGTCTTGGTCCTTAAACTCTAATATAATTTCCATATTAAAATTGAAATTATAGTTAAAAAACTATTACAGATTGTACACTAACTTAATGCTTGAGATTCTTTACTTAAACAAAGAATATGAAAATGAGACCATCTAAAAATAAAAATTTTTACCTTCAGCTATCATAAAATATACTTAAATTATGTAGTACAAAATTTATTTTTATATAAATTTACAAAAAAAGATGTTATATTTTGACAGTTTTCTATATAATCATATGAAAAATACACTGTATTGATCATTTCTGTTACATTAAATAAATTATTTGCTCAATATAATTTTAATATGCACATCAACTGATAGATTTGCCTTAATTCTTAGTAAATTTATTAAATTATAAATAATAAAATTTGGAAATTATAAAATAATTAACCTCTTTAATATATTAAAGTCAATATTAAAAACCAGTATTGAAGGCCTCTTTGATATATTAAAGTCAACCATCCTGTTGTAATGTGAAAATAGAAACTTATTGATAATTTAAAAACAAAGAAAACTCTAACCAACTAAAGGAAAAAAAAGAAATTAATGATTTATGGATTTTACAGATAACAAGAAAATAATTAAACAGAAGATCAGATAATAAGATAAATTAATGAAAGGCAATAATAATAATTATAGAAATAGAAAGATTGAAAAATATAATAAAATGAATAAATGGAAATTAAAGACGATGATAGAAAAAATATATGATATTACTAATTAAAAAGAAATATGAAAATAAAGAGGAAAGAAAAGATTTGGATCCTACTAATAATAAGAAATAATCAAACAGAAGGTCTAATAATGTGAAATCAATAGAAGGAATAAGATGAAATAAGAATAATAAAAGTGAATTGTAAGAAATTAGAGGAAGATGAAAAGGATAAGACAAACAAACCGAAATAAATGGAATAATGATAATTAGATTCTTAGATAAATAAAATAATTTGTAAAACAAATCCTTTTGAAGATGAGTGGCAGAAATAGTTTAGGAAGGTATAGCTCTTGTTAAAGCTATTGAACTCATAAAACATCATACATTTGTAAATAACAGGTTTTGACATTTACAATGTAAAGATAGTAAAGAGCACTACTCTAAATAAGTTAGAAATAGATCAAAAAATCAAAAACAATTAATTAATAAATAGATTTTTATTATATAATTTTAGTTATACTATTAATTATATTTAAAAAAATTTTAATTTATAAATAAAATATAATTTTATATAATATATTATATTTTTATTTATATAAGATCTTTGTAATAGAATGTAAAAAAAATATATAAAATGAATTAATATTAAATTGTTTTTCTAATTTTGCTTTTCTTTCTTCAATTTGAAAATATTTTAATTTAAAAATCATATTTAGCATATTAATTTTTTTTAACAGTTTTTTCTTTTTCTATTGTAAAATTCCATATTTATTTATAAAAAACTATTAAAATTTAGATGATATATTATATAATTAAAGTATATTTCTTAATTGTAATTATAGTAGCTTTTAAAAAAAATACATATGTTAATTAATTACTTTTAAAAGCTAATAATTTATTAATTATAAATACTAAAATTATATTCTTATATTTATTTTAAAATCTAAATCTTAATGAAAATTATTTAAAAATTTAATATCTAATTAATAATACCAATTTTTAAAAATTTAATAAATTACATCAAAATTTCTTACTTAATAAAATTTTAAGTATAAAAATTTTTAAGTAGACTAGTTATTATAAAACTTATATTAAATTCTAATTTCTTTAATGCAATTATCAAGAAAAAAATAAATAAATATTTGTAGTTATTAATAGTATAATAATAAATATAAAAAAAAATATATTACTAATATTATAAAAAAAAAAAATTAGAAAATTTTAAAGATCAAGTAATAATAATTTTCTTAATGGTTTACATTATCTTAAAAGTTTTATTAAATTATTAAAGATATTATTATTATATTATAAGAATATAATTTATATATTTTAATGTATTTTATGTAAAAATTAAATAGATTAAAAAAATAAAAATTTCTTTATAATATAAACTAATTAATATACTTTCTTAATAAAAGATTTTGTAATTAATAAAAATTGAATTTAATTATTCATTATATAAGCAATATTTATTTTGAATTATAGATGATATATTTAATAATATTTATCAGTTATATATAATACTACTTAATTTTATAATAAAAAATGAATATTCTATTTGATTTAAATAAATATTAATTAATACATTATATTTTGTATTCTTAATATTTATAATAAGCAAAGTTTTTTTTCATTTAGAATAATATTTAATTATATAAACTTACTTTTAAATGTAATAATAATAAGTAATTAAGTTTATATTATATTATTTATTTATCTTAATATTTTTATCACCATATAAAATTTTAGAAATAATTAATATATTAAAACTTAAAATGCTTTTAAAAACAGATAATATTGTTAAATAATTTGAAGAAATTATGTATATAAAAGAATTTGTTAATATTTTAAAATTGGTAATATTATTTTTTATTTTTATTACAATTGTGATTGAAATTTCAAAAATATAAAATATTATAAAGTTTAATATAAATATTAAAAAATTTTAGTTAACTAAAATTATATAAGTATTTATATAATGATTATAAAAAAATAACAGAATATTAATTATTTTTAACTTTTAATATTTTATATATTTTAATATTCTATAAAAATATTATAAAATTAAATGTAATTTTATTATTTTATAAAAGAGTAAATTTATTCATTATAAGCGTAATATCATTGCTCCTTTTTGTTATCTATATATCATATCCCTTCCCTTTTTATTTTTCATATATATTTTGAAGACTTAGAAATTTTTTCATGCGTGAAACCCTATTTGTCACATATGTTAGTATCACATGGTTTAGAGTTAGATTAAGGTTAGATTTAGAGTTAGGGTAAGGTATATATATATATAAAGGCGATGTATAAGAAGTATCTCTTCTATGATAAATAAATTTACTCTTTATAAAATATTATAAAATTTTATTATATAAATATTATTTTTTAAAAATTTATAAAATTAAATAAACTTTATTATTTAAGAAAGTTATATATAGATAAATAAACTTTTATTTAAAAAAAATATATAAAATTTAAATAAGACATTATTATTTAATAAAATTTATATAATAAATAATATATAATATTTATGAAAATAATCATTTCTTATAATATATTAAATGATGGAAATTTATTATTTAAAATTTTATACTAATTAGAATTTTATTGTTTGAGATTTTAATATTTAGAATTTGTTATTCAAAATTATAAGTTTTGGAATTTATATTAGATTCAAAAAAAGTATTTTAATTTTAATAAAATATTTAAATAAAATTTAATATATAAATAGAAAAGGATAAAAATTTTATAATATCTACTATAAAAATATTTAATAAATCAATAGTAAATATTATATTTTATTTATTTTATAATTTATATTTATTAATTATATGTATAAAACTATTTAATAATTAATAAACATACAATAATAATAAAATAAAAAAAGATTTAATAATAAATTATTATTCATTAACATTTATTTATTATAATAAAATATTTTATTTTATTGAATTAATTAATACATTTTATTTGAACACAATTAAATTCTTTTATTATTAATATTTAAACAATTATTTTTATATATAATAGATTATTTTATTAATACAAATTAAAATTTATAAAATACTATCCCTTAAACTATAAGTATAAAATTGTTTTTAAACATTTTAAGAAACTTAAAATATTTTAATATTTAATGATTATAAAAAAATGAAATAAAATTTTTAGATTTATCATATTTTGATATATCTAATGATAGTATTTTTAAACTTTTAAAATTAATAATTATTAACGTTAATATACATTAATATTTTAATTTTTAAAAATAATTTATTATCTAATAATTATAAAACTATAAAATTTCATTTATCAGATTTATTACATTAAGATCTATTAAATAGTAGTATTTTTATATTTTTGGGATTGATAGATAGTAAGATATATGAGTTTAAAATTTTAATTTTTTTTATCATAAAATTTATTATAAAAGGATTAATTTTTTTAATAATATATTTTAAAATATTTAAAAATAATTAAAAATAATTGTAATTAATAAATAAAATTGCTTAAAAATTTGTAAGCAAAACAATTGAAAGGATAATAAAATATTTGAATTTCATAGTAAAATAAATATTAAAAATGCATTTGTATCATTTTTTTAAATAAATTATCCATTTAAAATAAGATAAAATTTTAATTTATTTATGTTAAATATATAATAAAATTAATTTTATTAATTTTTAAAATTGTTTATTATAATAATTAATGAATATAATATTAAATATATTTTTTATTTTTATTAGTAGATTAGATAAATACATAAAAAATAAATTTTAAAATAAATTTCATTATTTTATGTTATTATTATTTAATTGAGAAATATTTGTTTCTTTATAATTAAATTTTTATAATTTATAAAAAGATATCTCTATAGGTAACTAACAAAGTATTAAAACTAGAACCGAATTTTAACTTTTTTTAACACATATTAGGTATAATACCTATAACTTTTGATGAAAGAAACTATATATCATAGAATGGCGCTACTTTAAAATAGCAGCAGGTCAATACTATATCAATTACAAATGAGAATTTCCAAATTTTATGAAGGTTTAAAATTTTTTCGGAAACTTTTTGAGACATACTAAATATAATGAATAATACTAAAGAAATTCGTTTAAGGTAATTGACGTTATTTGATTATTTGGATTTAAAAAATCTCCAAGATTTAATGAATAAAAACAACTATATGATAATTTTATACAAAATAATATGTAAGTTTTAGATATTTACAAATTTATTTCCAGAAATTAATAAATACATATCTGTTAAATGAAATCTATTTTCATAAATAATTACAAATTCTTGTTTAACTAACAATTCTACTAAATTTTCTAGTATATTCTAGAGAGCTAGGTATGGTTAATTCTAATATATCTTTCCAATTTCTTTCTTCAACAAATCCTCCTACATCTTCATAGTTTTGCAATCCTCCATTTTTTAATTTTTTATTATTTCGTACTTCTTTCCCATATTCATTCTTGTTATAATCATTTTGAAGTATTGTTGAGTTACGTATGCTAAACAAATCATAATCGTCGTATAAGATATGTCTCCGACTTTTAAATCCTGTCGAATTATCATCTAATAGACTTTTTTGTAAAAGATTAGTGCCAGAGGGTATGTCTTCGTCTAGTAAATGACGTGTCTTGGTTTTAATGTTTAGGTTTGAATAGTCTGATGATATTGGTGAGAAGTTGACTAATGGAGGTTCATCATCAAAACTTATCAGATCAAATTGTTCATTGATTGTGTTATATGTATTTGATTGTTCATATGATATTGGTGATTGTGATGATTGAATTGAGGAGGAGGAGGAGCGAGATAGGATAAAATAAGGAGATGATGATAATTGTGATGATTTATTCTTCAAGGAATTTTCATAAGATTGTGTTTGATACTTATTCATCATAATCCAATTTAAATGTTTGATAATAACACTGTTGGCAAAGGTAACTCTTGTACCATCAAAATCTTTTTTTGTGGGAACAAGATTTATTCTATAATCCTTATTACTATATGATTAGAAATTTTTTTTTGGTTAGCAAATCAAATATATATATCCATTTCCACAAAATAAATAACCCAGAACTCACAAAAATCGCCTCTTATTAATAGTCTGTTCAATTCTGGTAACATTTAAAATGCCTGCAAAATCTTTAACACGGAAGGAGAGATAACTTTCGCTTCTGTTTATAGAATTTTGCAACGCAGTTATCAATGTCTCCAATTTTTGGTCGATTGGGATGCGAAACTGCGTTTTTACCAGAAGACGAATGTCGGGAAAATATGAACCAGAAACCAAATCCAACAGTATGACTCGACGCATTAATTTAACAATTTTAGTTATCTTCCAAGTTTCTATTTATAAAAAGGAGTTAAAAAATTTTTTAATAAACACGAAAAAGCACCGACATAAAAAAAAATCCTTTCATCAAATAATTACTTTTTTGATAATCCCAATTTAATTTCATTTTCTTGTCTTCACCATCATTAAAATAAATCGAAATACTCCATTTGTCTTTTTCGCAATCTCCAAAACCTTCAACCTTTTCTTGAAATTCCGGATCCGCTTGAAGTATCCTTAATCCGTCAACGAGTGGTACATCATGTTGAAAAGATGTTTTGATCCCTTTTATACCAAGTCTTTTTAATCTACACCATTCTGACAAAGTAAATGATGATGGCTCACTCGGCGGTATATTAAAAAATAATTCTTGTCCAAGATACAGAGAAACTCTTATTTCCATTCCAGGATCGCTTACTGGAAATAACTCGGAAAGATACGATGTAATTTGTGTTATGCATTGAGGTAATTGGGAAAAAATACCGAACGGGTTTAGAGGAGTTAATGCGCTTGGTTCCCATTCATATCGACTTTCGTCTAGTTCTTTGGCATCTCTATGATCACTTTCGTTGTTAGTGTTCGTTTTCATTCTCAAAATATTTTGGTTAGATTTCAAGTTATTAAACAACAAATCATAAACATCCGCATTAGATGAAGATGTTTCAGTACAATCAAATTCAAATTCTTCTTTGACCGTCTTGTTAATTTCTAAATTTATCTTGCTAGAGTCATCATTATCAAACATAACATAAAACAATTCTTTCCCCTTTGAATGGGCATTATTATCCTTTAAATCATATCTCCTGAAATGAATTTTTGGTGAATATCTTGAACAAATACTTTTATCCGCAACAACAGAAGCATCAAGGATCGTAAAACCAAGTTCAGGATATACACCAGGTCTTGGTTTATTTGCTTCATCATCAAGATAAACCTCTATTCTAGATTTTGCAACTTCACATTGACCATATGTTCCATTGATGGTTATTTTGGTACCATCATCATTAATTCTAATTTTGGCACCTGTATCTTCCCTTAATAAATTTAAATCAGAATTGAATTGCATAAGCAAAAGTTAAAATAAAAATTTCACGAAATCAAAAAATAAGTACAAAACAAAAAATAAGAAAAACGAATATTATTTACTCGATTTTTTTTATATTTTTATATTTTCTGTCAAATAAAAATTCGGATTTTTCTTCAGGTATTTTGAAAGTAAGTATAGTTTTTTTAGATGCAAGCATTGTATTCGTGGCATATGGAATAGCAGTGTCAAAGTTTGTTCCTCAAAAAAATAAAAAAAAAAGGGCAGAAGTCAAAATAAATTTTTTGGGAAAAAAAAGCAAACATTAAATATCTTTTATTTCGGGATAGTATCACATGATACTCGTTTAGAATCAAGTTTTTAAAGTTCAGAAAAACAAGCCTTCTGCTTAAAATTGCTAGTCACATGTTGAACACACTTGTTACTTGACAATTAAAGAAATAAATAACGATAATAAGCCTAATTAAGCCTAATTATCTCTGATAACGATCACCTCTAAAATGGGCAATTATGAATTCGAACAATTAAAACAAAAATAATTATATAGTGATACAATTCTTAAATAACCGTTAATTTCCGTAGACGTGACATTTTCTGCACTGCGCCCTACACAATTTTAAATCTCTGATCTTCATTATACGTCACTAACTTAAAAAAAAAAGAGGATTAAAAAAATTTCTTCCATCCATCCATCAAATCTTTTGTTGAATTTTAAAAAACTTCAAAGATGGTTAAATTCTTGAAACCAGGAAAGGTGGCAATCGTCTTATCCGGTCGATATGCTGGAAAAAAAGTAGTAATTGTTAAAGTTTATGATGAAGGCACTAAAGAACGTCAATATGGACATGCCATCGTCGTCGGTATTGAAAGATACCCATTAAAGGTCACTAGAAAAATGGGACCTAAACGTATCAACAAAAGGACAAAAGTCAAGCCTTTCATCAAGATTATAAACTATAATCATTTGATGCCGACTCGTTATACTTATGAATTGGAAGAAATTAAACAAACGGTCACCTCGGAATGTTTCAAGGAACCTTCTCAACGTGAAACCGCGAAGAAGGCTGTAAAAAAAGCATTACAAGAAAGACATAAAACTGGGAAAAACAGATGGTTCTTTACTAAACTCAGATTTTAATTTTGGTGGAGAAAGGGGAGAGAGAGATCGAGTGTCTTGCGGGGATTAGTAAAAAAGATTGAGATATGTAAAAGAACATCATGTATTTGTTATTTTCTTAGGAAAATTTTTTTTTTTATAATAATAATTCCAAAAAAGTCGAAAGATAATTTCTTTATATTTGATCATAAATCAATCATTCTTCTTTATTCTTTTTTTTTATGATATATATAAATGGTAAAAACAGTGAATTTTCTTATGGTTTTTTTTTTTATTTCTAAATTTATCTATCAAAGTGCAATTGGATGTTGTGAAATAAGAAAAATGTATTATTTTATGCTTATAATGTCTTTTTGAGTTTCATCAGTATTAAAATTTTTAATTTATTTATGAATGACATGCGGATTTCTCTTGAGTTTTAATAGTTATGAGCAAGAAAAAATGTGTTGTGTCACGTGACTTGATTCGAACAAAATACTTTACCTTTATTTTTTGTACTATATTAATCACCCCAAACCGAATTAAATTCACTAACATCCTTCCACGGTTCAAAACTTTGCTTATTTTGATATGGACTTGCCGAAGCATTACCTTCTGGTTCGGAACTTTTGACCGTTGAGGCATTTCCTTCTGGACTTTTATCATTTAAGTCATCTTCCTTCAAAGGTTTATCTTCAACATATGTTAACTTAAATTCCTCATAACCATCTTCTAATTCCTTTAACCAATCAGGATGCAATAAAAGTGTATTCCACTTTTCGCCCGACATCAATGCTCCTTTGCGATTTAATTCATTTAGTTTATTCATGACAACTTCGCGATTTTTCCGACTCAAAGAAGTGATTTTGCCATTATTAACAATAATTTTTGCCAAAGAATCTTTCCTGATGGCCTTCCAACAATATGATGATATTTCCACCATAAATTCACTATCCTGTAATGAAAGACCTTTCAACTCAAAAAATTTCTTGCCATATACTTTAAGCATTGTGTCAATTGAAACCCCAGGAAGACGAATCTTGAAATCATAATCCGTTGGGAAATTTCCTTTTTCAGTTTGTTCATCTGAATTTGAATCAGAACTGTCATTTATCACTTTAATCAGTCGTCCATCTTCAAATAGTCGATCGATAACACCAAGTACCGCTTTACGACGAACATCTGTTTTCGGTTTTGTTGTAGTCCAACGCTGATACCTATTTTCAATATAGTTTATAATCGTTTTTGTTCCTAGATCCTTATTTTTTTTTAAAAAAAAAAAATTAAAATAATCGATTCATGAGTATATATGTTTTAAATAATAAAGATACAACTTGGCAAACCTTTTATAATACAATTCTTACTTTGCCTTTCTGATGTCCTTCTATCAATAGCAGATAAATCTCATCGTCCTCTTCTTTTACACTTAATGGATGAAGTTTCTCATAATTAAGATAAACATCGTTCATCCTATCTATTAAAAGGTTCTCATACACTTGAATTCCAGCAAAAGCATCAGATGATGTATAGCGTATTATTTCCGAATCCAACTTAGCTGCATCAAAATTCCACTTCAATATCTTTTTGGTTTTCTCCAATACTAATCCGGCATCACCAAACATTCTAGTTAATTCCGCTAATGATCTCGCTGCATATCCCTTTTCTTGAGCGATTTTCTCAAGATCAATTACCCCCTGCATTTCAAAGTCGTAGGATTTTTTTATCCAACCCGCATCACCTGACGCATTTACTCCAACTTTTTTAATATCTTGATTTGTTAAAATTCGTTTAAGTAAAGGCGGGAACTTGTCTGCGCTTCCATTAGTAATTTTATATACTTGAAATAGAAAACATAATTCTCTTGTGGCTATCTGAATCATTGAAACAACTTGGGGATTATGCCTCCTATAAACTGTAGTTTCCGTATCAAAACCAACATGTCCCGTATGCCAATTAGGGTACCTTTCGAGAATGCTAAGACAACGATTAGCTAATATATTAGCCGAAAAGTCGTTAATATTTATAGCAAATGCACGAGTAAAGTATTAACGATTTGGAAAATATCACGAACCTGTAAAAGCATTTGCAATTTGATACACAGGTGGGTTGACTTGAACTTTTGGGATTTCGTTTTCGTCTAAACAGACAATTAACGAATGTGGTTTTGGTTGTTTTGGTGAATTTTGACGTGATGTGGAAACAGCTGCTGAATGTGATTGTATGTGGCCATACATTTTCGCTATGTTTGAAGGATCGGAATTATTAAAAAAATTGTAAAGCAAGCGCACTCTATGATAGTACATTATTCAATTTAGGCTTTTTATAATTGTCTAACGGTTTTAGCTTTTTGATGCTTGTTTTATCCAGCTGTTATACAATAGTTACATCGTACAAACAGTGTCGATTTTTTTTTTCTCCGCAGAAGACTGAAATATTTTCTTTTGGATAGTTATAACCAAGTTCAACATAAAATAAATATGAACACATTAGGGCTAAAGGGATCAAAGATAAAAACAATTTAAAAATTGCAGATAATCTTTTTACCTTTAATAAATTTTTACTAAACTATTTCGAATTATCTTCTTTAATGATTTAATGATGAATAACCGCCAGATCTTCCAATTGATTTTCCCTAACGAAATTCGTGCGATTCAATCTTGTGAAACATTTGCCCACATCAAAACGCCATCAATAAAAATATATTGTTCCGAATCTTTTTTTATTATAAACGAAACAGTTCCTAACTGATTATTTTCCGATTTTTCTTTGTTTCTTAACTTAATAAAGGTCCTTTATCCCAACATTCCTTAAATTCAAATCTTATTTTCTGTCCAAGTTCAAGAACAAAACATGTCCTTTAACGATTTGGAAAGAGGAATTGGATCTGGCTCCAGCAGTCGAAATGGAAGATTTTATGGTGGAGTTTCGATCTCAACTTCAGGTGGTAAGTATGTGATATCAATTTTGTTTATGAACTTTGAATCCTCGGTCCACCATTTAAAGACTATTTTTTTTTTTTTTGGTCCAGGGTTTTAAGCTTTCTGTAAAGAAAAGCTACGCTGAAATGATAAAAGAGTTTATTCAAATTATTTTCTTGTTCCCTCCCTCCCCCACTCTTTAGACGAAGATACGCGGTATAAGACCCTAAGCAAAAGTATATCCCAACAGGTTTTTAATATTACGAGTAATGTGGCCAATATACATAGGCTTGTTTCGTATCTAGGAACAACAAAGGATACACCAGAAGTAAGAACGAAATTGTAAGTTGTGCAGTCTTTAAATTTTACGTTTGCTGAAGTTAAATACTGTCACTAATCTACTCTTTATATAGACATACATTAACTGAGAAAACGCGTGAATTAGTAAAAGAGACAAGTAATGAAATTAAACAATTATCTCATTTTCAAGGTACAAGTGGACAAAATGTAAGTTTGTTTTTGAAATATTTATTTAATGATTTCTATCAAATGAACTCAAGATTGTTCTTATTTTATTTTTATTAGCGTAAACTTGAACAACAAAAACTCTCCAAGGACTTTCAAAAGACATTAGTAGAATTTCAAAAAGTTCAAAGAATTTCTGCAGAAAAACAACGAGAATATGTCGATAAAGCGAAAGCTCTCAATGTCCGAAATGACATTTAGTAAGTATTGAAAATTTCTGATTGGTCGATCCCTAAGCAACATTACATATTTAATAATCATGATTTCTAACATGTTTTTAGTGAGGAAGAATCCGGCGTTGTTGAAGAGCAACCTCTTATTGATGACAGTCATCGAAGACTCCAGCTTAAAGTCTTGGACAATGAAATTGAATACAATGAATCTTTGATTGCCGAGCGTGAGGGTGAGATTAGAGAAATTGAACAAGGAATCAATGAGCTGAACGAAATATTTAGAGATTTGGGAACTTTGGTAACGGAACAACAATCTATGTTAGGTATAGTAATTGAAAATTTTTAATTTCAAGTTTAGGTTTTTTCCGGCAAATTACTAAATTTACAAACTTTACACATTGAAAGACAACATCGAAAGTAATGTGACAAACATTGCTGTTAATGTCCGAAGTGCAGCTGATGAATTGACTATTGCGAGCCGTCATCAAAGGAAAGCTCGTAACCGCATGTGTTGCTTGATGCTTATTTTTGCAGTTGTTGGAGGGGTAGTGATATTGGCTGCCTTAACTTAAACTAAGGATTCAAGTTTAAAAAATATTTTTTTTTTTTTTTTATCAAAAGGATGGTGAGTGAACTATTCAAAACTTTTAATAGCCAATTCCATTTATTTATCCAACCTCCATAAATTTTATCTTCAAAAGTTATGGGACTATATATATATATATTATATAAGAAGGACTATTTAATATCCCCATACTTGTTTTAAGTGTATTTGATAGACTTGATTTTTCTTTATAAAGCGTGCATTCTATAATAACATTTTTTCTTTTCGATTTTGTAATGAAATACAATTACATATGTTTGAATTCTTATTTGTATGTTACATAATTGTATTTTTAATATTAAAAGATTTAAAATGAATAATAATTAAAGTTAATAATTTTATTTTATATAACAATTAATAAAACAAATATAACCGTACCTTCTTTATTATTAAGATGTGACCGTCAAATCTTTATCAGATTTTTTTTTAAAAAGGAACCGAACTTGCTTACAACTCATTTGCCAATTTTAATAAAATTCCGTTAAATTACTTGTATCGTAAATTTTTAAATTGTTTGCGCAATTAATATAATCTGCCGACATATTATTGTTAGTAAATACCTATAGAAGAATTAAAAATATTTATATTTGAAAATTTAAGAAAAAAAATAACACTAGCTATTTAGAAACATTACTAATAAGCCTTAGCAAATCTAGATTGCCAGATTGATCCAATTGGTCGTTTTTCTTCAATCGATGATGCTAAAACGTACCAGGTGATATCGATATGGCAATAGTTATGTCACAGAGCTTTTAATTAATACAATAAAATCCAAAAAGCTGACTGCGTAAACTTATTTTCACTTAGTGTATATAACTATAAAAATAATGTTTAAATACGAAATTTTATAGTAACTTATAATTTTTTTATAATTATAATAGTTAAATAAGCATTTTTATGATATTTAATTAATAATAATTTAAAATACAAATAATTATATATATATATATAATAAAATTAATAATATGAGGTATGTTTAAGATTGCTAGATGAAATTTAAAGATTAGCAAATCATTTAAATAGTTAAAAATTATATTAAAGTAAAATTATATCAAAACTTATAAAATGGTAAAATATATTAAAATTTTAGTAAAAATTAGTAAACTAAAGATTTAGATATTTTGCTAAATATAAAATAAGTTTAGATAAGTAAGCTTAGATATGTTATAATAAAACTAAATATTTACATATGATAGCTAATATGGTTAGGATATTAAACATGTAACTGATATAAAAAAATGTCAATCTTTTTTATGTAAAAAACAAAAAATTGTAAATTTTAATAGTTTTATTTTAAATTAATAATTTATAGTTATTATTTATTTAATCAAATGTTCTAATTTATCTAGTCTATTAGTATCTTAATTATAAATAATAATTATCATCATTTTCGAATTACTGTAATTGGCAACAATTTTTGCTTAAATAAAAAATAATTGATTTCAGAACTCAAAAAAAATTATATGCGATATTAGAACACTGTTATATCACTTTCTTTGTGTTTTTTTATCTCTTATATTATATTTTTCACTAATAGCATAGTAAACTGGTAAGTTTTGATTCTAATGATTCCTAAAGATTTCTAATATTATTACTAAAGATTCTAAAGAGATCCTAATACTAATATATTTATAAGTAATAAACTAATACAATACTATTATAAATAAAGAACATCATTGAGTCAACTATGCCTTAAAAATTAAGTGAAGATTTATGCTGGCATTTTATTTATTTTTATACCAAAAATCTATCTACTGTAAAAATTACTAATATATTATATATGAATAAGAATGTTATAAATAGTAATGCTACCTAAATTAATTTTATCATGACTAAACTTTCTTCAAATTTTGTGCTTAACTAAATCCTTGACTAAAGTCTTAACTTTGATTAAACTTTTAGCAAATGACTAAATGATTAAATTATTTTATAATATATAATTTATAAATTTTTTATTTATTTATCTTTATTAAAAAATATATTATTATTATTTAATATTTTATTAATTTTAACTTAAATCTTTTATTATTTATATTAATTAAATATATAATCATAAAATATTACTAATTAATATTATAAATAAGAATTATTTATCCCTTCAAGCATTTTGCAGGCAAATTTGCCTACAATTTTATTAATAATTAAAATTATTTATAATAATTTTAAATAATTTATTTAAAAATTAATATTTTTATAATAAATTTTATGATGTTTTCTAAGTAAAAATTCAAAAAAACATGT
>CAJVPQ010001367.1:0-18561 GCA_910591825.1 Funneliformis caledonium
CCTCTTCATCTGATAAAATATCTTGAGAACCTTCTTGCATTGATTCATCTTGCAGATTAAAAAAGCTTTCTAATTTTTGAGTTCCCTTTACTGCTTCTGTTCACAAGCCGCTAGATTCCTATTTGTCATAATAAGTTGATTTTGGTGTCTTACCCATTTTATAAGGACCACGTTTTTCTATTTCTAACTTTGCATCCGATCTTCACTTCAATCCAAAATTCACCTTCAAAAGTCTATCCCACATATTTTGTTCTACTTCCAAATCAGTATCACTTTTCCAATCACTTACCTCATCATTTCCCCAATCATTTTCACTAAAAATATCATCTAAACCCGTTTCTAATTATTCCTCTAATATATTCCCTTCTGTATCACTCTCAATTCTAAAATAAAAATAAATTTATTTAAATAATTCTTATAAATAGGTTGAATGATTTATAAACTTATTCAAGTTCTATGGAAAATTTTCCTATTTTATTCTGGGTTGCGTTTTTTAGTACAGCTTTTCTTTTATTAAGTCGGAGCATGCTGGAAAAACTTTTTTAAAAAAAAGTCCATTCAACCTATAAATTAAAATTCATCATCGTTGTTATCATCATGTTACAAATTTTTACGTGATTAATTTCATTTTATTGGACAAAATCGTTATCACATGATAAATCACAAGTCTGAAATTTAAACATTTTATAGGAAAATTACCAATTTTCAAATGCCTAAGGCTCAAAAAATTTCTAATCAACTAGAGATTTGAAACCGTAACTTTTATTCTCTATTGTCTATATTATCATTATTACGGATTGTTTTTTTTTATATCATGTAGAACAAAAGTTTTAAGATTTTAAAGTTATACAATTTATTTCTATTTATAAATGATCTGCACCATACCACGTCAGATTATCGAAATATAATAAAAATCGCTTTTTTTGCTCTAAATGATATCTTTAACAAATGGAACGAAATAACATGTGATGAACTTTGTGAACTTTATTTAAAATTTAGTAAAATGTATATGACGAGCAGAAAAGCATCATATACAGAAAATGATATAAAAAAATTTGAGGTAATTGATTGTATTTTTAGTTAAAACTTAGTTAAAATTAGCAAAATATTAACAAATTCTGTTAGTAGAAATTAATTATTGATTGGACTACTGACTTTAAGAGAATATTCTCTTTGTTATCATTAACGGCATGTAGTTTTCTTAAACTGCACAGTTGGCAATATCATACAGGTAACTGTATATTAGTCGATTGTAAATATATTCTTATAACTAATCTGATTTTGTTAGTCCCTGCAATTTACAAATATGGAGCATTAAATGGGCTGTTAATAAAAACTTATGAGACTCTTCACAAGTATTATGTCAAAAATCCTTACCGGTTTTCTAACAGGAAAAATGTGATGCGTCAATTAATAAATGCCATTAGTATAAATCTGAACAGACATCATTATATTCCAAATAATTAAATATAATTAATCTTTAATTTAGTATATTAATATTATAGGCAAAATATAGTGAATTTTCTCTAGTGATTCCTAAAGTTGTTTAACATAAAACCGAAGGGTTTGGAAAAATTCTTTGGGAGTTACGTCTAGATGCTATCGATCAAAAAATAAAGGACTTTAAGAAATCAGAAAATCTGCTGCATATGAATTTTATCGAAGGATTATCCCAAATAATTTCAGCTCTGAATGAAAATAATGAGTTTTATATTAAAATTTATGAATCAGTTCATTTGGAAAGTAATAAGATTTTAAGAACTTCTGAAGGGTACCAGGACAAAGAATGGTTCAGTAACGTGGCAGTAAATCCTGCAGAAGATCAAGATCAATACAACTTGGATGAGGACGCGTGATATGAAAAAATAAGTAAATTTTAAAGAATGTTGAATGTAATTTTTTCTTTAATAGATATCAGAACATCTTCTAGGTATTGTTACTATTTAAATTCTTTCGAGGGCCATTCAAAGAACCATACGAACTTGTTCTTATTCGCTGGTTTAATATTGACCAAATAGAACCTGAGTTTTATGATTGTCTGCAACTATTTTACATGAAAGAATATAGCGCAATTCTGATTGGTTCTATTAGTCAAGAAGTACATGTCATGCTGAGGTTTGACAAAGAAAATAATTTTTTACTAAATAAATATATATTCTAATAAAAAGACACTAGATATTCTGTCAGTTAAAGTATTATTGGGCTTGACTGGCTAGCAAAGTTATCATTGGAATATAGTTTATTATAAAAACTTCAGTTGGTGTACGAAAGAAAAAAAAAAAGAAAAACTTTTTTAAAAAAAAATTTCAAAGTTTTAGTTTAATTAAATAAACTTTGAAAAAGTTAAGATTTTAGTTTATCTGAAAGTTTATTATGTTTACAGATCCTATTTGATGTATTGAATTTTTGCAGATTGAAGTATATTCATATTTGAAAAATTACGACTGTTTGAATTTTTGAGGTTACTACAGATGTTTTATTCAGAATATTACATTTTTATGAATCTGTGCAAATATGTAGTATAAAATATTAGCCAATATGCATTTTTGCATATCTGTGCAAATATACAATATAAAAAATTAACCGATATGCATTTTTGCATATCTGCACAAATATGCAGTATAAAAAATTAGCCAATATGCATTTTTGCATATTTCTTACTGAAACTTCTTAAAAAAAAAATACTATGATCTGTATTTACAGATCATTGCCGAATTGTATCAAAGAATTGCATAGAAATTATAAAATTGCAGACCTTTACAGATCTGCGACCCAAAAATTTTCAGATGAAAATTATGGTAGAAAGTGCCAATTTTGGTGTATACATACATAAAGAGTAGTTACTTTTATAATTTTTTTTTGCTCAATTAAGCAAATTCGCGTTTATTATTTGAAGTTTAAATTTTATTATAAATGTTTCTCTTAATTGTGCAAAGCTACCACACGTTAAAAAAAAGATTATAAATATTCTCTTGCTTCTCTTTAAAGAAGATTTGTTTGATAAAGCTAAAGTCACGTCTATTATTTAAAGTTTAAAGTTAAAACTCCATTATTTAATATTAAAGTTACCTAGCAGGCTTAAACTATTGAATGCGAAACAAATTTTTGAAAAAATTTATGCGCTCCTGTGTCATAGAAAGACTTTCATGTGATTGGCTGATCATATTCAATTGAATTTATACAGTTTAAAATACTTTTTTAATTTATGATATTATCATTAGTGTATCATAAAAAAAATTTCATTTTCAGTTTTAAAAGACCGTCAATATTCGCTGTGTAAAATAATCAAAAAATAATCAGAATCCTTAAAGTACTTTACTTAGAAGGCAATGTCACTATCAAATGCTATTACCAGATCTTGTGTAATTACTATATGCTAGAAAAAATTGACTCAATGTAAAAGAGTAACTGAGAATGTTTTGACTAAAGGTCAAGCTAGTGAAACTTTACTGGGTTATGTTCAAGAAAGCGATACAATTTGTTTAAATTGTTATAATAGAATTATTACAAATAACTCTCTTAAATTTCAGCAACATGCTAAAGAATATGCTGAAACTAATGTGAAATGGCGTAAGCTTGAAACTGAATTTAACTCTATTTTATCTTTTTCTAAAGCAATAGAAATTATAACAAATATCCTACATACTCGTGAAAATAAAGAAAAGGAATCAACTTTATATTCATTTGACGAATTTCGAACAGTTATGAAAGCAAAGGATGCAAAGTTAAAACTATTTTTCTATGAATTGTATCTTTCATCTAATCCATCTTCAAAAAATAAGGATTCACAGGTACGAGCAAAGAAACAGCTTCTATTTATATGCTATTTTCTTTGTGAAATTCGAAATAAGTTTATCAATAATGCAAAAAAGGATTTGATGATATATTTGGATTCTACTGATGTTTCTAACAATTCTATTGATACTCTTGCAAATTTAGATATAACTACAACATCTCGTACAGTTATACAATGCAAAATTGCCGCATCCGAAGAACATGCTGAAACTGTCAATTCTGCACTTACTGAACATATAGATAGAGCAATAATATTAAACATTAATGATTACCATAGCATTCATACAAAACAAATGCCAAATACGACTACTACATCTACTGCGACACATTTGACAACAATTCTAATGAATCCAATTACTACTCAAAATGCAATTTTAAAATCAAATATACATAATCCCATACTGGTTGATGCTAAATTGATCAAAATGAATTTAGAAAATAAATTCATGATACTTTATGGATTATCACATAATCAACGTTAGAGATTTCGCGAAGTTAATGATAATACAAAATTAGAGGAGTTAACAGTACATAGTTATGATATTAGATTGAAAGAAAAACGTATTATTCGTTCTATGAAGGATGTTATTCTTGTAGATTTACAAGAAAATAATCTACATTCTTTAAATGCATATATTAAAGCAATTGATGCTGTTACAAATATTCCATCTATGAAATAATACATTCAAAAAGAATAGGTTATTCCCATTGTTGCTGATTGGTCAGGTCAAATTTATCTTAAAACTGCTATTTCTCATTATCTACTTTATAATGATTCTTCGAATATTACTAATTCAATTTTATCCTTTATTCCTATTATAGGTCCTTTACATATTTCATTAAACAGCTAAGAATTAGTATTCTTTTAATACCAGCCCTTTTTTTCAGCCATGTATAAGAATATATTTGAAGAATGAAGGCCTCTTGCACAAAAACCTAAACCATGATGTATTAATCTACTTTAGAGATTTCTCATAATGCTTAGCAGAAAATTTCTAAAGTAGTTGAAGAAAAATTTGGATTCTTATGCAAAGATGCCGAATACCTCACGTTGAAGGATCTTCTTGATAATATAATTCCTTTGGTTCTAGATGTTTATGCTATCTTTTTTCAGTCTGGTGATTTTAATGCTTATTTGGAATCTTGTTTTCAGGTTTGAACAATATTTCTTAGATTTCAACGCAAAAACTATAATAAAGCACCATTAATGTTTTTGTCTAATATTTTTTATTGGGAGTCAAATAATCATCTAATCCTAGAGGTTATTAAGGCTGAACTTCTAAAATTTTCAGATGTAACTATTGAGATTTTTCATAGTTTCTTACGTAAAAATACACAGAAACATACAGAAGCGCAATAGATTATCAAATATGAGCGTTATATTAATCAATTATGCTTAGATGATAATGGTTTCAGAGAGAACTTTGCACACACATCAACATAGGTAGCATATGAATATTCTACACGTGATATTACAATTTTAACAAAAAGAGTGCATGCTTTTATTACAATGTTTTTCAGATATTTATGTACGCTTTTTAACGATAAAATATCTTTAATATTTTCATTACAGACTGTTGTTACGAATTTATCTTCAAAAAAGAAAAAGAAATCTAATAATGATATTATAATTCTAGCTGCAATGAAAATGCCAGAAGCAAAATTATGTCATCTTCTTTTAGGTTTCTGTACTTCGCATAAGCCAAATCCATTTTATTATAGTGATACTACTAATTTTTCTATTTCTTTATCTATTCATACAGGTCTGATTGTAGTTTTATCTTGCGGCCATACATATCATAAAGTTTGTTATGATAATAATGGATTCAAGTATTCATATTGCCTCTCATTTTTACAAGATGGCGTTGATAAAAATGTCCAGTTCCTGCTAACACGATTGCAACAATTTGACAAAATAAAAGTTGAAAAGGATGATGATAATATTCTTTGTGATGATGACGATGAAAATGAACCTGTAGGATGTATGACATTTACATTGGAAGAAGCATTACAAAAATTTCAATCACAATAATATTTATAAATAATAAATAAGAATTTTAATTTTAGTTAATTAGTAATCCGGCTTTATTTAACTCAATAATTTTCTGATTTTACATTAGTCTAATTAGTCTAAAAAATTAAAATTATACAAAATTGTTAATTATAAATATTATAAAAATAAATTGCTAAACTAAAAACTATTTTTATTTTAATTATTTAAATATCGAAACGAAATTAGATTCTTCAAAATGATCGTTAAATGGCGTAGTTACAGTATATTACGGTGCAGTTCAATTTTTTCAGAGTTTATAAGTATATTAATTTTAAATTAATATCAGAAACTTTAATATAGCTTATATTCAATAATACATAAACTTTAAATTTAAGTTTAAAATTAAATTTTAACTTTTAAATATAGTTTAAATAGTTTGTACAGTTTAATATTATGTATAATAATATCACATGCCATATATAAATAATTACAATATCAACTATAAAATTCGTGTAACCTTATCAGCCAATCACATGAAAGTCTTCCTATGAGCCACTGTGCTACTGTAATCACGTGCAAATATCCATGCGACTAATACCATATAAGTAGTTAATTGAGTAAATCTTTTTCTTTGTTTTTTCTATAGCCAAGACGTTCATAAATGACAATAAAAACAATAAAATTTGCTTCAACTGCAAACAGCCTGAACATTTTGCGAGAAACTGTAAAGCACCTAGAGAAGTTAAATCCAGACCACTTGCAACTAGAAAAAGCCAAAATACACGTATTTTCAAACGTACACGTGTTTTCAAATGCAAAGAAAAGAAACCAGAGAAAGTAGCATGTAGTGAAGAAGATGAGGTAACCAGTTCTTCAGTTGCCAAAGAAAGCCATGTATCTAATCCTGCTTTAATCTTTCATACTTTAAGACACATCGCCAAACACTCATCAAGTGTGCCAAGGCATATGCTAAAGCTAAAGAGAAAGTTCTCTTCATTTCGGGTACTTCAGTTGTTGGAGACATACAATATGCAGTGTTTCTCCTTAATAAACAATATAGAGCTAAAACCTGACCAGATCAGTTTGAACCAAAATACGATCTCTCACTTGCAGAATCTTCAACAAAGTAAGTCAATTGCCCTCTTGTTTTTTCTTTTGAGTAAATTTATTCATTGCCAGCGTGATATCATCGCCTCCTTTTTGTCATTCGTATCACACCCTCCCTTTTTCATTTTTCATATATATTCTGGAAACTTAGAAATTAGTTAGGTTAGGATTAAGGATATATATAAAGGCAATGTATAAGGAGTATCCCCCCCGCGATGAATAAATTTACTCTTTTTCTTTTACCTTTATTTTTAATTTTATATATTTCTAAGGAGGCCTTAGTTGTAGGTAGAATCCTAATAGAATTCTCAAACTTAACAACAAAATTACATCAAGAACTTAATTACGATTTTTATTGGGCTGTTAATGAAACCTCAAAAATTCTTTCAAAAGTTCTGGAAATACCATATGATGATGATGATCTTGAAGATTATAACCTTAGAGAGCGTGATATCTCTATAGAAAGGTTTGTACACCAAAAAGTATATATTTATCGATTCTAACATTAAAATAACAAATTAATAATGACTATTATATCAACAAATTAGTCGATGATAAATAAGTCTTTGGTTATTATATGTTATCATCTGTGCCTCTACAATATGAATATAATGATATAAAGATGTTGAAAGAAGTATTTTTACTTTTGATTGTTCATATTTTACTTATGTATTCTTATATGTAGTGTGTTGTATAATTATATTTTCTAATTCAGATTTTCATTGCAACAAAAACATCGTGATAAATGTGTACTATAGTGAGTGCTATAACAGAACTATTAATTCAATATGTAAATAAAATCAAAAGAGCGCACCTTCATGATGAACCATAATATTAAGAAGTCATTTTTTCATACATTTTTACTTGCTCTTTCTCACGTATTATTTTACAAAAGATAATTTGTTTGATTTTTAAAACTATATATGCATTTTACAAGTGATACAAATAATAATATATACAGCATAATCTACTACGCATAAAATTAAATAACTGGTGATCTGCTATAGTATAACGATAAGTCTGGATTATGCAAAAGTTTATATCACGATGTATTCAGTAAAGTTAAATAAATAAATATATATATATCCTAAAACTCAAAAATTTTCAAACTTCCTTGAAACCTTTTCTTCTAAACTATCCTTAATTTATCATATCCCCAAAATGTTATTTTCATTAAATTGTTTACTTCTAAGAGAAATTTTCTTTGAAAAAATTTTCTCGCTTACCGTGCCTGATACGTTTATTGTAGATAATACGGGAGCTCCCGTTAACAATGCCAACATTTTACACCTTAAGAGACATATCTATTCCAATAATAGACTTAAGTTTAGTTTTGAAGATCCTGATAAAATAAATCTTTAGAAGGTTAAAATTAAACTCGAAGATGAAAGCAAGATTAAAGATATTTTTACTGAGGAGGATATTAAACGAAAACAAGAGGAACTTAAAGCCTTGTTTATGCATCCAGCATATAATCTTAAAGATGATTATTTTCCGGATGATCCTTTAGATAAACACGTTCATATCATCATTGCAGTCCCCACTTCCACTAGTAAATGTCTCCAATGTTTTACCTCTCAAACAAGAAATTTGCAATAATAAAATATCGAGTTGTTTTGATCTCTTTTTTTCGCGTTAAAGCAGGTTACCTTATAGCAAGGCGTGTTATCTTAGTTTTTGTATTCTGGCCTGCCACTATTGATACATATAGTTACTTGCACCGTATATTAGTTAATAATTGTACTTTATTATCATTCATAAAATATAGTGACATCGATTGAAGATGCTATAACAAAGATTTTTGGAGGGAATTCGTGAACCAATGACCATAGACAATGTAGATAATTATAAGCCCAAGTCCATGGCCTTAAAACAACGTAACTTTGAGCAAGCTATTGGTGTGATTGACGTGAATTTTTGTTATGCCTTGTATAGAATGAAAAACAATATATTACAGCAAAGACAAACTAGCGATTCCTCCTATGTGGTGGGTACCTGGCATAGGTAACTTTCATATGTTTTTACAGCAGATATTGCAGTTTTAACCTTCTATAACAAATTCAAACCTTAATTCATCAGGAAAAACATGTTATGGAATTGAATTATTTGATTGTTTCAACAAAGAATGGTTGAAATCAAAAAAAGACTGCAAAAAGCCTAACATGATTTACATGCTTCTTGATTTCTCTAATGGTTTTGCTTTAAATGAATACGAAATCCAGGAAGATATCCAGATATCATTCTTGGATTGCGGTTGGCATTCCACTATTTGGTTCACGAAAAATATGTAATGAATTTTCCAGTGTTCTGTATAAAAGCTAATGAATATAAGCAACTTTTTACGCTGAGTAATGTTCTCTTGTACATCTATAAACTTGAATATAAAAATCTTCAGCCTGAAAAACGTCTTTTCATTTTTCTTCAAATTGACGAATTTCAGCTTATTTTTAAAGATTGAGATAAAGGAGCTAAATTATTTAAGCAGTTAATGTATGAACTTGGGCATCATATGACTGGAGGAATTCCAAACATATTTGTACAGACTCTACTTTCAGGTACAGCGTCACAGGATGCGATATGAGCAATAGAATCTACAATGTATTCTTGTGAACTTATTGACCTTCCACTGCTGTCCTTGGAGTCACGTCTTAATATCATGAGAGAATTTGCAACAAGTTACAATGTTTCTGATAATGTGTGGGTACCACAAATTTGGATACATCAGTTACTTCTTGATACAGGTGGTCTTCCACGTGCTTTGGAGTTTCTTTTTACAGAACTTTTCGGGCAAAATTTTATAAATATTAAGGAATTTTTTGAAAATCTCGAAAAAAGGATCCTAATCCCATTAACAATCTACGCCAATGTCGCAAACGATATTAATAGGGCATATAAAATTAAAACTTATGCTAAAGATCATAAAATGCTCGTATACGAGCTTATTTACAGAAATATTATGGTAATCAAATCAGATATTTCTGATGAACTACAAGATGGTGACTCCACTGAAAATTTGGAACATTTGGAGCATGATAGGCACTTGATATTAAGGAAATTGGAAGGAAAAGATAAAGTTCTAATTGATATACCATACTTCTTTATGTATATATTTATGTTAATATCCTTGGAATTTTCACAGAAATATAAACATAGCATATTTACCTATTCAGATTGGTCATGGGAGAATTGGAAAATTTTTATTGCGGATTTTATATCATCACACATTACTATGATCGATGTGCTGAACAAGAACAAATTATTAAAACTTAAGAATTTCTTTCGTGGTGCACAGGGTAACGATATTACACTGAACCTGTTGATCAATTTCGAACCTGTTAAAATTTATAAATCAAAGCATCAATTTCCATGCTTGGATCTTTCTGCAAAAGGGGGAAAAGCTGCTAAGTTAGAGCCGGGTTACATGACGATCAATGGCTCCTAATGATTGTATTTTGATTCATCAAGAAAACTTTGACGTTTTCTTCGGGCCTGTATTTTCTTCTCGTAATTACCAGAGATTCAAATCCAAATTTGAGTGCTGCAAGTGAATTGACGTCAAGGTTTAAAGCAATTAAGGAAGATATAGGAGAGAAAATTGAAAAAACTAGAAAAAGAAAGACTTTTAGGTCACATGAAGAGTTCTGTGAAGAATTTCCGGAATTGGCTAATGATGAGATCCGAAATAATTTTGTTTACTACCCATACCCTCCACATATAGAACCCTTTGAATATTCAAACAAGAGAGCACGCGGTTTTTTTTTTCTATTGTATTGATTTACTATATGCATTATATTTCATGTAGCATTCAATTTAATAACAAATTTAAATACATATTTGCAAAATTCTTATTTTTTACACACTGCAAAATTAAAAATAAAGCCCAAACGTTAGCACCTCTTACACCCCCAAAGCGCCAGAATCTATAGAAGTTTTCAATTAATACTGATAATAAAATTCCGAAGATTAGCAAAAATAAAACAATGCAATAATTTCGTCTTGGTTATATTTCATGGGAGTTGTCTTGGCATGTCGAAAATTATCATATAGTATTATTACCAGAATTTCGGTCTCATAGACGCGGGCAACGACGCATTGGTTCCAAGACGTGTATAGGGGTCACATCAGGGACGGTGATAATTTTTCATTTCACACATAAAATCACATAATTCGAAACCAAACGCATAATCCGCAGTAAATAGAAATTTTATTAAAAAAGTAAAATTATAATATCACATAATTTGGTTAAATAATTTATGTTTTATCACATCATAAAATCATCGTCCCTGGGTCACATTTTCGCGTTGACAGCTTCTGATTCATAAGGCACGTGGGTGATCAAGTAGTAATTTGTACAGAAGAATGCACAAAGCAAAACTTGTGGATTCGGTGGTTATATACATAAAAAACTAGGTGGGTCCAATGTCCCTAATGCAAAACAAATCTTGACAAAGATGTCAATAGTGCTCACTCTCCAAAATAGGATTCAGCTTAGGCTGTTATTACCTGATAGGTTTTAATTTAGGCGTTAAATATCACGTATATTTCGTATATTTCCACCCGTGTAAAATTTAATTTAATAATATACAATTGCGGACACGTAATAGTAAAAAAATATATAATAAATATATACGCTTGTAAAGTTAAATTTTGAAACATAATCAAAATTTATAATTTTGCTAGGAAAACTGACTTGGAAAAAACAATAATATATTGTAATGCTAAAATTATAAATAAATTTTGTATATTACCACGACACAACATAACTTTTTACCTAATAAATTTTTTTTTTTTTTTTTTTAAAAAAAAAAAAAGATTTGATTATAAATAACATAAAAAAAAAAAAAAGAGGAAATTATCAAATGAGAAACACTTACTTTACTAAACAAATAATGTTTTTCGTTATTTAGTGATATATCAGTTCTTTCATCAGTAAAATTATTTATATCATAATATTCTATGAAATTATAAATAATTAATAAAAATAAAAAAAAAAATTTTTTTTTGCCTCATTAAATTCATATTATTTCTTACCGATCCACGTAAGCTTATTATGTCTTCCTCGATGTGTTGACTTTAAATCAAAAGTCGAATAAAAAGTAAACTTGGGTAAGCCATAATCTTTCGCTCGAATCATTAATATATGGTCATCGCTTAATTCCCATTTACCCTTCATAAAATTTTTGGACTTGCAATTGGGTCCAAAATTTTTTACTACATTTATGGGTTCATTTGTCGTCATCAAAGCAATACATGAACCATCGGAATAAAAACGAATATATCGATAATAGGTAACAAGATGAATGGGTCGATTCCATGCATTTTCTGAAGATCCAGGTCTAATCAATTTAAAAAGAATCTAATTAAAATTGATGAATCCAAGAAATACGAAAAATTTTATTTTCCTACCTTAAATAATTGCATATAGCTATGTAAATACCATCCAATCGTATACGTGGTCTGACGAGAAATAAATTAATAAAAATGTTATGAAAATAAATAATAATTATATTTTACTTATTTACCTTTCAATATACATCTTTCTCCAATCACTATGATAATATAATTTAACGTACTCTTCCAATAAAGAATTGGAAGCATCAAGTGACAAATAATTATTTCGATACGCCTTCTCGCATAAGTAACGCCATAATGAAACTTCTCTAGATAAAAGAAAGAATTTCTTACATGCTAACGCAAACCTCTCAAGTGAAGTCACATCTCCTCTAGCTATTAACTGGTGAAGGATGCAAACTATTAATTCATTAGGAAGTTTGGCAATATCAATTCTTTTATTAGGATTCAATGGTAACAAACCAAGTTGCAAATTTCGAAAACTGGTTATTAAATTAGAAATATTATTATCTTCTTTTGATTTTGGTGCAGAAGATTTAGTACCAAATCGTCCTATTTCATAATCTTCCCCAATGAAAACGTGAGGAAATTGTGGAAGCTCTTCTAAATGTTTGACAAAAAAATTGGATGATTCTGTTTTTTTATCATTAACTACACTATAGAGTTGCTTCTTGTAAGAATTCTCTACAGTAGGATCGAGTTTCAAGGCTTGACGATAATTTATAAGAGCTTCCAACAAATAAAAGACCGTTATGAGAATGAGCATAATTATAAACTACTATTTTTTTTTTAAAAGGAAAAAAAAAAATCTAAATTTGTAAATTCCGAACAACCTTCGTTTAAATTTCCTTCTCTTTCATTCGTAACGGCTTTTACATAAATCTCCAAGGCTTTATGCTTTGGGGCTTTTGGATCAGGAACAGGTTTTGTTGATTCAAACGTACTCGACGTTCCAATTTCAGTGATATCCTCCAAAGGTTGAACCTTTTTGGCATCAACTAAAGTGCTGGATACGCTCACGTTAGATATTGTTTTGGATTGAGCATCCTTCTTATTTAGCCTCGAAATTTCAGCTTTCCATTTTTCCCTAAATCTTTCAAGCTCGTTTGTATCAGTAGACATTGTAGTTTGGACTTGGTACAAATAACAAAACGCTGATCGAAATATATATTTTTGAGTCATATGATGTTAATAGTCATGTGTCAAAATTTTTATTTTTGAATTCATTTAAATAAATTAATGAAAAGTCTATATTTTTTTTTATCTGTCATTCATCAGTAATGTTTTTTTTTTTTTTAAAAATAGACTCGTATCGGATTTCGCCGTTTGCTTATGGAAATTTGTACGCATTTCATACATTGCAATTTTGCAAATCTTTCAAATAATTAATCTATTTTTTTCTCCGATTGAAAGAATTGTTACTAAAAATAGCAAGTAGTTATTGAACGTCATCTCCTAAATTAGAGGAATGATAAATGTGGCTAGCCTTGTACTACTTACGTTGGTTGAACACATTGCAAATGGGGGCGAAGCGAAGTGAATGAACCACTAATCTTTAAAATATCATTTTTTTTTCAACTTACTCACTTATTATAATAATTTGAGTTACATTTGCGATCATTTTCGCCCATTTTTTAGTGCGTTAATGGTTTAAACCTTTTGTATTCCACCTGCCTTAGTTTCTCTACAAGTTTGACGTACCATCAGCGTTTGTACTTTTCGACTGTTATAATTTCAAAGTAATGTCGGATCGTAGTGAGGTAGTTCCAGAAGAAGTCAGTAATAGTAAACAAGCCTTTACAACGTGTGCGAAATGTGGACTCCTAATAGTTGGACAATTTGTACGAGCATTGGGAGGGACATACCATTTAGAGTGCTTCAAATGCCAGGTGACCAATCATCGTATTTATAAAAGAATTCTATTTCTAAACTCTTACATATTATAACTGTTTTGAATCACTTATATTATAGGACTGTGGAACTATTGTCGCTGCTAAATTTTTTCCAATAGACGGTTTAGAAGGAAAACATCACCCTTTATGCGAACGAGACTATTTTCGACGTTTAAACCTCATCTGCGAAAAGTGTGGTGGTGCACTTCGAGGATCTTATATTACCGCTCTTGATAAAAAGTATCACATTGAACACTTTACATGTTCTGCTTGCCCTACAGTGTTTGGTCCTCAAGATTCGTATTACGAACATGACGGACAGGTTTATTGCCATTACCATTACTCCACTCGATTTGCAGTCAAATGTACGGGTTGCCAAACTGCCATTTTAAAACAATTTGTAGAAATTAATCGAAATAGTATCGACGAACATTGGCATCCTGAATGTTACATGATCCATAAGGTATGCTGAATTTTTATCTGCAAACTTATGTTTGTTTTTATTACCCTGGGGAAAAAAATTACCTTGGTATTTTCTTTTTACGAATTAGTTACATGCTTTCTTATATTTAACTCATGAGGAAAACTTTATCAATTTAATTGATGGATGTGCCTGTGAGTTTGTATTACATCAATTTGACTAATAATATTATTACTAAATGTGGCTTAGTTTTGGAATGTAAAATTATCCACCCATCCAGATGATATGCAAGGTTTGGAAAATGGTATTAATTTAATTTTTTTAAAGAATATCTTTTTTTCTTGTATACATCGGTATGTAATCATAATTCCTTTTTTATGAAATTTTAGTTGATCAACCAGAACCTGAAATTTCATCACCCGAAGAACTTAAAAATCAACAAAAAGCCATGGAAGAAAAAGTTTACAATATATGGACAGTGCTTTCTACATTTGAAGAAATGTCAGCGGCATGTATTTCGGATATGCTTGTACACGTGTCAAATGGATCTTATTTTAATGGCGTGAAAATGGCAGAAAAATTTATCAATCACGTTGAAATATTGTTCACTGCTATCGATAACTTGGAAGCTCAATTAGTAAAAGCAAGTGGACAAGGTTTGTTAAGATATTTAGCAATAATAATTATTATTTATTAATCACGAAAAATAATTTTATCTTGATCTGTTGATATTTTTAGGTCTTCAACATAATAGGGAAGCAAAAATGCTTTGCAAGAAAATAGTTAATTTTTTCTCTCTATTGTCAAATACACAAGAAACGGACGTCAGACGATTGGGTATAACACAGGAACTCTTATCTCTAGTGACAGGATTAGCACATTATTTGAAAATTTTAATTAGGATCGCGCTTACAGGTGCATTGAAATTGGTAACTATATATTAATATAAAACTACCTTTCTTATTGAATACTTTATCCGATTTATTTATTTATATTCTTATAAATATAAAGGAAAGAGATTTTGAAAATGCTACGGCAATAGTACAGTTCTTAAATAAACTTTCCGAACTTACAAACAAAGGTAGTCAGCAAGATAAAGTAACTAATGTAGATGGTGAGGCAACATCAGATTTATGTCATGCGTGTCGCATTACAGTTGAAGAAGAATGCTATAAATATGGACATTTTCGATGGCATATTGGTTGTTTGAGATGTTCTGGATGTTCTCGTGAATTGCGTACAATATTTAAGGATGCGTCTTTCAATCAGATAACGGAAATGGCATTTTGTCCAAAGGACACCAATGAACAATCTTCAAAAGGGTTCCAGTATGTATCTCAATTAGAACAGTACACATATTTGTTACGAGTGGCACTGTCGCGTTTATATAATTTACTTAGGCGAAAAGGTAAATTTTATTCTTGAAATAATTTTATTACACGATTATTTTGTTAATAATATTTTTTTTTTTTTCATTCTTAATTTATTAAAAGATGAAAGCCAGAATCAATCGGTTATTGATGTTAATCGTGGACATAAAGATCAGAAATCCGAAACAGTGATTGTTCGTAGGGATTCTATTTTAAAATATTCCAGTGGTGATAATTATGACCCACTTAATAAAACTGATATAAAACGTATGAAGTCTGTTCACATGGATCGGAAATTATCCACTTCGGCAAGAATTGCGACACGATCTAGAATAATAGAACATGAATCGGAGCCTTCTACAAGTTCAATTCCTGATGGTACTGCAAAGGATAAATTAGCAAGAGCTCCTTCACAACATCATGTTAAGATTGTACAAGATCAAGTGTTCGATTTGCAAACACAAGAAAATAGAATAAAATTCGATTCGCAAAACGAAGCTATTACATTGGCTGATATTTCCGCTTTAGCCGCAGCGAGTATGGCATCTGAATGTATCCCTGACGACAAGGCAAATAAAGAATCAAGACGCAACTCACGTGCAAAGTGTTATTTGTCTGAACTTTCTGCTCTAGAATTTTTCATTGTAAAACATGTAGCAGTTCTTGCAATGGAACAACTTTTGAAGGAGCATTTCTCATTAGAAGAGTTATTAGACTTAATTGGATCAAAAAAAGCTACATTCTGGACAAAATTTGTAACGTCAATTAAGCCTGCAGAGAAAAAGCCTGTTAAGAAGAAAGGTTTGGCTTGTTTAAAACAAAACTTATTATTAGATAAATTTAAGTTTAAATATTTAGAAAATTTATTTTCATCTAATATTTAATAGGTACATTTGGTGTTCCCCTTGAAATCCTAGTTGAAAGGTATGGTATTGATTCTGTGCTAGGTGCAGGTCCTGGTCGTATAAAGGTTCCTAGCTTTGTTGACGACAGCATATCCGCTATGAAAACAATGGGTAACTATGGTCATTTAATGATGATTTTCCTTATATTCAGAAATTTTATTGACATGCAATTACTGAATATTATTATTATAGATATGTCAGTTGAGGGTATATTCCGTAAAAATGGCAACATTCGACGGCTAAAAGATCTTAGCGAAGCGATCGACAAAAACCCTTCAGCAGTAAATCTTTCCGAAGATAATCCCGTACAAGTTGCTGCGTTAATGAAAAAATTTTTACGTGATCTCCCTGATCCGTTACTTACATTCAAATTGCACAAACTCTTTATAACTTCACAAAGTAATTGTTCTAATTTACTAAGATTTATTATTTGTATATATTTTTTAGTCCCTATTTTAATTCTAATTCTAATTTATAGAACTACCAAATGAGGCAGATCGTAAGAAAATTTTGCATCTTACATGCTGTCTTTTACCAAAAATTAATCGCGATACCATGGAAGTACTTTTCATATTTTTCAAATGGGTAGCTTCATTTTCACATGTAGACGAAGAAACAGGGAGCAAGATGGATTTACATAATCTTGCCACAGTAATAACACCTAATATACTATATTCTAAATCAAAGGATCCAACTAAAGATGATTCATTTTTAGCTATTGAGGCGGTACATAGTTTGCTTAAATATCAGGATGATTTCTGGGTGGTAAGTTTATGAAAATTTTATGTTAAATAAATACGTTATATGTTTTGTGTAAATTCTCATTTCTTCATATTAACTGGTTTAACATATAGGTTCCAGAAGATTTATCCGCCATTTTACATGATCAAGACTTATTAAATAATCCCGAGGGGTTAACTTCAAAAGATATATTAAAACGTTGTGAGAAATTTGTGTCTCTAAAAAAAGATAATGTAAATATTAATGACAATATGAGCGAAGGTTCAAGTTCTGGTGGTGATGGAGACATACAAGTTTTACGTCATAATAATAACCCACAACATCAGACATTTATTGAAAAGGGAAACAATGAAAATCATCAAAACGCGAATTCTACTAATATATATCCAGCTTCGTCATCTTCAATTGTCAAAAGTGAAAGTTCAATTCCAGTTGAACAACGGGCATCTTGATTAAAAAAAAAAAAAAAAAAAATAGTAACCATACTTTTGTTTATTTATATTTGTGTATTTTTTTTTTACCTTTTTTTTTTGTAACTTTTTTTTTTGTAGAACATTTATATATATTATTTTTTTCAAAAATTTGAAGAATCAAAGAATGTTATTCGCTATAACTTGAATTTACTTTTTATATATAGGAATCATAATTTATATATTATATATTATATTATTTTATTTATTATTATTTATTTTGAATTTCATTCTATTCTCGAGGGCAAGGGTAAGGAAAAAAAGGGTTAAGCCTGAAACGGCAAAAAAAAAAAAAAAAATCAAAAGACATATTCGGAACTGGTTTCTGTATTAAAAAAAATAATTTTTTTCATTATTCTTTGCAGCTTTGGTTTTAGGTTTATTTTTTTTTTTGTTTATATAACAATTTATTTGATATCAAGTATCATTTTATATATATACTCTTTTTTTTTTTTTTTTTTTTTTTTTTTTTTTTTTTTTTTTTTTTTTTTTTTTTTTTTTTTTTTTTTTTTTTT
>CAJVPQ010001368.1:0-18547 GCA_910591825.1 Funneliformis caledonium
GATCGGGTTAGTGTAGATAGTTCTCCGTCTAGCAAGAGGGCTAGGATCAAAAAAATTATCAAAAAATAATATGTATCATGGGCTAGGTCCCGATCTTGTATTTATTTTCGCATGTATTAATAAAAAATTTTCTTGGCAAAAGTGATCGGCGTAAAGAATCTTCACGCGCGCGTGATTTTTTTTTATTTTGAATGCTTATGTACAGTGTATAATTTTATAGATCATGTTAACAGAGCTTGAATTATTGAGACAGCGTATTACCGAGCTTGAGGCTGAGAATGCTGAAATACCTGATCTTAAAAGAAAGCTCTTAGAGTTCGATGCTGAGAGAGTTGATCTTAGAAGAAAGCTCTCAGTGTCTAATGCTGAAATAGCTGAACTTAAGCGCAGGAGTGTCAAGGTTCTAAGAGCGAATGGGAAATATAATGAGAGGCGTGATGCTAAAATTACCAAACTCAAGGCCAAAATCAAAGAGTTGAAGAAAAATAATACTAAAGAGAATGCTGAGCTTAAAGATCGTGTCATGAAAGTGGAACAGAAACAGATGTTAAATGATAATACTCCCAATGATAATATATCCAACATTAACTCATCTAACTTTGCTTTAGCACTTTCGGCTAATTCAGGTGCAGATCATCATGAAAAATCACCATAGAAGAAGAGATGGATAAGAAAAGCATTGGTGAAGATATTAGGCAATGCAATAAAGAGAAGAAAATTCAGTGTGAGTCAACCGTCCCTTCTGACTTATTATGTGTTACAGAAACTTCTCTAAGAAATCATGATGAAAACAAAAGTAACACAAAATCATGAACATTGTTCACGATCAAGAAAAGATTTCATTGGAAGACTCTGTGCAAAAAATATCTGAAAGACTTAATGAGGATGTTTTCCAGAGAGAATCGGATTCAGGCTTAGTAACTGAAATTGTACGAAACTTATTACAAGGATTTCTGGTGGATGATTTCTAGAGAGAATTTATTAATACCGAATTTATTGATAGAGAGCATTCTAATTCTTCACCTGTCACAGAAGAGCTTGCCTGTTTATTTCATCAAGCGAGTATAACAAGGAAAAATTCGATTAAAGCTAAGCAGAAAGAGATTTCATCTTGGGGTCGCTACTCTGAAAGATTTGAAGATAAGGTCATGAAGCTCAGATCCAAGGATAAAAATCTTAAGGATAAGACAGCAAGGTCTCAGATTTATAATGAAATGAAACCATACCTTTCAGACGTTTCTGATAAATATTTGCGTAAGATAACAAGCAAAGCAAGAAAGATCAATAAGCTATTTGGATATGATTATGATCCTATAACTCTGAAAAAGATTAAAGGTATAGGATGGCATATGGTTAATCGAGTTACCTATAGTGCTGACAGTATTTTCAGACTCACTAACCTTCAAATTCAATACATTATAGATCAAGTGAACTTAACTGTCACCAATAAAACTGTGAACAATGTTCACGATCAGAGTTATGTGACTTTAAAAACGGTTAGCTTAGCTAACCATCAGATTAAGGCTAAGGTAAGTACATCGGCAAATATATTACTTTCACCTCAATCCAAAAGTCCACTCCATGACCGCTCCTATTTTCGTAACAAAACGTTGGACCAATATCCTACTTTATATAGAGAATTTAGTAGTGAAAATTTCGATTATTATGGCATTACTGATGAGATATCATGCCTATTATGCAGTTTAGATCATGATGACGAGGAAAGTATAGAAGGTATGTATAAATCTGGATCTTACTTTATTAAATGTAAACAACGTGAAATTGAGATAACTGCATAGTCTCATTACCCCTTTCTTATATCATAGATACTTCGAAAGATGATCCCGCCCTCTGGGTCTCTAACTATTTTTTTGGAATATGATAAAAGATATTAGACAGCTTTCTATCTGGGAATTTTAATCTTTTTTCGAACTAAAGAGAAAAAAGGGATTTAAATTGATCTGTGATCATAGAAAAAAGGAAACATGAGCGAATCCAATAAAATATTAACTCCCAAATACCTGGATTGGCATGCCAAATTAACTGGGTTACTAAGTGTTTTGACAGATAGGATTCGGTCCAGCTTATATAAAAAATATAAAAAAGAAACTGGGCATGAGCTATGGCAATTATCAGAAGATCGCCTTCTCATAAATTCGAAGTCAGAAAACAAAGTATCCTATTTATCTTCTTCTGAGCAATGTGAAGAAGAAGGGCCTATCACTTTCGAAGCCAGACCCACTCCAGAATGAATTATCAAATCCATCTTAGAGCACTTCCCATACTTGAAATTCCGAAATAGTTTTAGAGGAATTGATAATTATAATTTTGCATCACCTCAGCCGTGGAGCTCACCATGTCCTATTTGTGATGGAAAACATGGGAATTACGGATTACATGGCGAATGGTATGGAACAGAATATTGTCTTACTTGCTTCACTTCAAGCAATAAATTCAAATTCGCGATCGTAGCATAGGCCAGTCATGTGAGATCAATCATCTGAAAAAATGCATAGTACGATATCTAGATATTTTTTTTCCAAATAAGTAAGTGATGCAACATTCACGACGTACTGCAGTATGAAAGAGTGCCGGCAAAAAAAAATACTGAGAAGAAACTTCTGGACAAGACATTATGCAGTTAAGGTGAGTTTACTTTCAGTTATATTGGGTATTTGCAAGGAAGCAACAAGCTAATAGACAATTTTTTCATTAGGATTTTGAGAATAATATTAGCATCACAGAAGGGGAAGCGGTATAATGCTTCAATTTTTTATCATTTTAAATAGCTAGTTGAAGTAGCATCATGTAGCAGTCTTTGATTTGTATTATGTATTTTTTTCTCGTATGATCAATAAAGCAAAGATGCAATTAATTTACAAAATTCAGATATACAATGGAGGGATTGTGGAAGCGTGTATGCTAATATATTTTTTCAATCAAGTTTTATTGTAACGAAATCATTGATTTAGAACTTAATAAATGCGCACAGTATAGACGTCACATGTATCACGGGAACAAGTAGTTGCGCAAAATAATTTATTCTCAAACTTTCTCGCATATTCTCAAAATTCTTAGGTATATTATTATTAAAAAAGGGGCCCTTGATGATCTTTACATATGGATAGTGTTAAATTAAGGAGAGGAGGTTGATCAGATTTTCGTGATGCGATCATATTAACGTAATTTACCCCAAAAGCGTATTCCAAAATCGATCCTGGAAATTATATAAAAAGGTGAAGTCTTAGTTAGTAAACTCTTTTATCCGCCTTGTGCAAGTAAAACAAAAAAATAACAAACGAAACTAATCAAATTTACCGTTATATTCATCATTAATATCCACAATCAATCAAACGAGTATATTCCGCAAAATAATAATAAGGTGGGTTTGATTATTGATTGGCTAGATTCCGGAAGAACGTCATCACGATATTAATCGATTTTCCCACCTATATAGATGCTCAAAAATAAAACGGACATATTACCTTTCTTGATCCTTTTAATAATTTTATTCCGACACGTGATAACTAACCAATCGTTATTGCAGATTTATTGACTTTATCGTGATGGAATTTGTAAGAATTCCATAGTAACCGGTAAATTGTCAATCTTTTTGATCATTTTTGGCCAAAATTATTGTCGTGTCACTATCGCAACTTAGATCAGCCTGCATTAAGATGTGAGCCGGCTAGAATTATCAAATGTTTCTTACTATAATTGGTAATTTTTTATCGGAATAAAATCGGAATTTTTCCCGTTATCGTGATAAAAATTTGTGATTTGATATCGGAATAATTCCGGGTCTCTGCCCTAGTATAAAAATTAAACTTAAATTATATCAAAAATATATGGCTATTTTAAAGAAAAAGTCAAGATAAAGATTAAAAATTGGTTGCAAAAGCATAAAATTTCTTATAAGTTTTTCTTAATATAATCTAATCAGAATAAAATAATCTTAATAAAACAATCAACTTTGATATAGCAAAGTTGCCATTTCAGATATCAAATTCATTATAATCTTATAAAAAGAATTTGATTAGTAACTTTGAACAAGGAATTTTTAATATATTTTATTGATTAAATGTCTTATGATAAATAAAATTTCATTATATTATGAATTTTTTATATCAATGTTAACTGTACTGCATTATTTAAATATTTTCAAATTAAATTAAACATAAATTAATGTAAAATAAGATTATATTCCTTAAATTATTTAATATACAAATTTACCTACTTTTAAAAAAAAAGTATTAATTCTTAATAAAATATTAAAATTAATTTTTTAATAATATAATAATTATATGAAAAATATAGTTTAATTTATATTTAATCAACTTTATTAAAAGAAATTAAAATTAATTAGAAAGTTTTTTAAATAATTTAATTTTAAAATTAAGGTAAAAATTTTTTATAATAATTTTTTAAAATTTCTTAAAAATTAATACATTTATAAACTGATTAAATTATTTTACTACTAATAAAATTATAATTATAATTATTCTTTATGATAAATTTTATAATATTATATTATTATAATTAATATTGCTAAAAATAAATTTTAATAAGCTTTTCAAAGGTTAATAATAAAATTTTTTAAAATTATAAATTTTAGCTTATAAATAACTTTAAATTTTTTTATTATATAATTAAAAATAAAAAATTTCTAAATATAATTATTTTTTAAAAGTAATATTAATTAATATATATATTATAAAACCTATTTATTTAATAAATTATATTTACTAGTTTTTAAAAAAAAATACTTTACTTTTAATTTTAAAATTAAAATATTTTAATTTTAAACTGTAATTTTAATTTTATATATAACTTTAAAAATAAATAAATCTATAATAATTCTTTATTACTTGTTAAATTTTTTTAATAAAAGAAATTTGATAATAGTTTTTATTAAATTCAATAAATTAAATTTTATCAATATTATATTTATTTTAAATTATATATATTTTATACTATTATTTTAAATTTTATATATTAAGTCTATAATATAAAATAAATAATTATAAAAAAAATAAAATATATATTAAATAATATAAAAATATTTCACATATATAATATTACTTTTATAATTATTATTTTATAAAGTTTTATTCTACTTATAATTATTAAGATTGTATAAAATTAGACTCCTTAATAAGATATTTATAATATTTATAATATTAAATATACTGAAATCTAAAAGATCTATATAATTAGGATATATGATATAGCAAATGATTTGCAAATAATTAGTATAATATAAAAAATCTACAAAATAAGTTAATAAATGATCAATCTAAAAGTGATATAGATATTAAATTAATTAATTAATAAAAAAAAAATAATATCATTATTAATTATAATAATATTTATAATAAGTCTTAATTAAGGGTAGAGTGTATTTGTCAATCAGATCATATAAATAATAAACTAAAAATTTTAGGATCAGATGATGGTACATATTATCGGATAAGTTGTTAGCTTAATGCGTTATCCAATCAAAATCATTTATTTTATTAGATTAAAAAATTTTTTTTAAGAAATTATTTTTGTCGATTTTTGATACTATAAAACCAACTTCCTATGCTTGCCCTTTCAATAGCATTTTTCGTTATACCTGTGTAAATAAGATTACAATTCATTTGAGAAGTAGGAGTTGATTTATTAAGTTTGAAATGAACTTTGACTAAACCACGAATAACAAGATCTTTAAATAAGTATGCAACTTCTTCTTGTCTTTTAAGAATACGGTTGTAATCTTCTTTATAAACATCTAATTAATTTAGTTTTTTCTTTATAATTGACGCATTTTTTGATCTGCAAAAAACTTGAACAATATCATCACGAGTTGTATTTTCATTATTATTTTTCATATAATTAGTAACTGCATTAACCACTTGCAATAGATATAAAACATCTTGGCGAACATCTTGAATTATTGGACAGTGGTTTTGACGATGTAAATAGTTATCACACCTTTCACAAGGTAAGATTTCTTCATCACTAGCCCAAGAATAGTATTGCATAAGTAATTTTTGACGGCATTCATATTGTGATTCACAAAAGAACATTACTTCTAAAATTTTTTTTTGTCTTTCTTCAAGATACTCTTGATATTCCGTATTTTGAACTATATCATTTGTTGAACTGAATTGAACAAAATGAAATAATATTAGTATAGGATTAATATTAAAAAAAAAAATGAAAAAAAAATGGCCAAAAACCCTTCTTGTTCACCTGCAACAATTCCATATACAGTTTTAATATCTTGTCGTGAGTAATAAACGATATGTTTTGCTTCTCTTCTATCACGTCCTGCCCTTCCAGCTTCTTGAATAAGATTTCCTAAAAATAAAGTGTTAATAATTATTATAAACTATTTGAGTTTCAATAAATAAATAATATGATAATTACCTAAACTGAGTGGAAAAGTATAATGAATTACTAAGCGAATATTGGACATATTGATTCCTAATCCAAAAGCATTTGTTGCAATCATGACCTGAGTTAAACCTGCTTTCCAACGTGTAATTGATTGATGTCTTACTGCACTTTTCAATTTATCATGATATATATCCAAAGAAGTAGATTCAAGTTTAATTCTAATTAATTCTAATACTTCTTTACAACTTGTTGGTGAAGCACAATATATAATACAGTGTTTATTTCTAATTTTTTAAATTTGCTCACAAATTTCGTTAATATTTCTTTCCTTAGAACTTTTAGCTTGAACTTCAAAGGTAATTTCAGAACGAATAAAAGAAGAACTCCTGATAATATTAAGATTGCTAACTTCAATACTCATAATTGATTGTATCTTTCAGGCTTCATTAGTTAAACATGTAGCAGTGAGCATCATATGAGGAGATAAAGGAAACAATTTCTTGAGTAAACCCAAATTTTTCCATGCTTTTCTATAATAAAAAGGTAAATAAAAATAAAGATAAACATTTTATGATCAATTAAAAAATTTTTAAAGATACTAAATTATTTTATTACTTACTGAAAATATTCTTGTTCAATTATATAATGTACTTCATCTACCACAAAATGAATTGGTCTTATCTGACTAATTCTCACAAGCATTGAACGAAAAGCATAATTTTTATGAAATTTCTCAGGAGTTATAAATAAAACACGTAAAAAACCAGCTGCAATCTCGCCAAATACTTTTTCTTGATAATTGGATGGATTACTTGTAGATGTATATAATCCAGCACATGGAATTCTAATATTAATAAGCTCTCTAATCTGATCATCAATTAACGCTTTTAATGGTATAAAAACAACAGTGAGTCCTTCACTAATTAAAGCAGATGTTGCCCAACACAATGTTTTACCACTACCAGTAGGTAAAATCACTAGAGTATTTTTTTCATTGATAAAAGATATGATTGATTCATATTGTTTTTCACGATAACCAGAAAACCCAAACACTTTATTAACTACCATATCAATTTTCTTTTCAACAGAAATTTCAGTATTTGAAATCTCAAATGGTGGAATATATTTTTGATTTGGAAATCAGTTTTAAAATCCAGAATAGAAGTAAAAATGACACACTTTACACAGACCAGTTGAAGAATATTTTGAAAAAGAAAGGCAAGCGTGACATTTAAGCAGAAACATAAAATCATGAATAAGGTGAGAAAATGATGGAATAAATTCTTGAGTTTCAATTTTGAGTTTAACATTTTTTCCATAAGGTATTAAATCCTATTAATAAATAATTTATTTAGGTTAAGGAAAAAACATGATTAATAAAGAAATATAATTAATAAAAATAAATAAATACTTGATCAAAATCAAATGTTTCCGTTTGATTTTTCTGTTCTTCAATTTTTTTTTCCCTTTCTTCATTACGTTGTGTAATTTCCTTTTGATTTTTCTGTCTTTGTTGTTATCTTGTATTTAGTATTTTCTTTAGATTAATGTAATCTTCAGATGAAAGATCAGACACCTCTTCTATAGATCGCAAAGTTTCAATCAGATGATCAATTCCATAGTTATTATGTAGTATAGCACATGCATGTCGAGCTTGATATGACTTATAATAGTCAATTAGTTTATTAGCATAACATAATTTTATTTGGTTAAATGCTTCATTATAAGAGGTACGAATGGTAGTGATAAGGCTTTATTGTGTTAGAAGACAAAATACTTCAATTAATATAGATCGAAAAGAAGCACGTTTAAAGTTATTGTGTTTTAATAAATTTGGTTCAGGTAATTTCAAATCAATATTAGATTTATGCCAACAAAAATCTTCCCAACATAATGAATGATCACCAGAAAGGTGTGCAACTAATCCATTGATTTGTAAATCTAATACTTCTTGATCTTCTGGTGTTTTAATGTCGGAATCTTCTTTTCTTGCACTAGCAGCATATACAACCTGAGTATAATATTTCATTATTACATTTTCATAGTTTTTCCAAACTGCATTCTTTGCTATTAAATAATAAAATAAATAAATATCTAAATAAATATTATAATTAAAAATTTATTTAATACAATTCAAACTAATTTTTTTTCGAATGTTTTTGCCTATATGTTTAAGATCTCCATAAATTTTGTTTACTGAACGAACATTAGATAAGGTTTTATTACTATTCAAATCTTCATCAACACTAATATCTAACATCAAATCATATTTATCTAAACTTGGTTGGATTTTTTCAAGAATTTCGATAAGAATAGCATGTTCTATTTGACGAAATGACTTATCAAAATTACCCTTATAAATAATTTGAGATTCCTCTTGATCTTTTGCTTTTTTGCTTCGTGATTTTTTCACAACATAAAAGGCAATTACAGGATGGTATACGAATTCTAAATTGAATAAATTAATAAATAAAATGTATTGTTATTTAATTAATATATATAAATCAACTACTTACCAAGAAGTTCTTTTTGTAAAATTAATTCTCCACTTGCTTGGTTTGCATTTCTTACATGAGACCAGAATACATCAAAACTTACTGGTAATATTTTTTCTCCTATATTTACAATATAAGAACAAGCAATTTTAAGAGCCTCTTCTGCGCTAATCATTGCAGCATGATGTAATATATCAAAAAATTTTTTTTGATAATTATGATAAGATTTTTTTACGATTTGTGATATAATACCAACTGTTGAAAATATAGTTTCTATCTGTTGACGATTTGCATCACCAGCTAATCCTACACTAGATACCAAAACGCTGAAATTATTTTGATTTGTTTCATTTTTATATTCTGTTATTTTTTTACATTTATTACAAATAATACGAGTCTTAACACCAAAACCTATGCTAAGAACCTCTAATTCTTTATCGTAATTATTATGACAATTTAGACATGGTTGAATAAGAAGTGTCTTCAAATATTGTCTAGTATCAATTAAAATTGTTGATCTGAGTTTAACTTTTGCAATTGCCTCATCTATAATATGCTCCAAATTCTGATTTTCATTAATTGTAGAAGAATCTTCATCATGATTGTTTTGTAAATTTTTATCTTTTTCTATTTTAAGCTGCTTTTTTACACGATATAATTCATTTTTTGTTTCAAAAAATTGGACTGCTAATGCTTGTACGCTCAATTCATTCATTGAAATACCTTCTTGTGATACTGCTATACCTGACATAATATTAATAGCCATCTTAGATGATGATACAGATCCTGTTGAACTTGTGGATGAGATTTCATCTAAAATTGCAACTCCTTTTCTTTTACATGTTCACTTTAACGTAATGCCTTTGTTAATAGCAGCATAATTTCTTTTAGCATCTTTGAATGCTACTGAAAATTTTGCATTAATAATAGAACGAAGAAATTCTATATTATTTTTATCATTAAAGCCTAAAAGATCAAGCATAGATATTCTGCCTTTCCCAGGTAAATATGCAATTAAGCTTGCAAAAAAATCTGGTTTTCGTGACGAATATTGAATATTGGTAAAAATTTTATCATCCCCATAATCCATCCAATAAAAAGTTAAAGAATTATCTATGTTTTTTTCAATTGATAATTAGATAAAAGAAGAATGTGCTTTAGTAAAAATAGTATATCCAGAAAGAATAGGAACCCATGTTCTGTCTTCATATTCAGGTTCACATCTATTAACTTTAATATCCAAGTAACTGTTAGTTGCATAGTTTTCTTCTAGTCCAATTTCAGCATGTAATAAAGGCAAAACTTCATACTTTTTAGTATTGTCTCGAACTAGGATACTTCCATTTTTGCATTTAAACAAATAATACTTATTTGGATTATGTGATAAAAGTCTTTCCGACCAGTAAAGAGTTTTCTAAAAAAAAAAAAAAAATAAGTTTAAGAACAAAATTTTAAACGTGAGAAGCCTTTTTTTTACAATAGAAGTTATCTACCTTCGCTTTTCAGAGTTTGTTTCTAATTGAGATCAGTGTTAGCACATGACATCATATGACTTATATGACTTACATGACTTGTCATAAGTCATTTATCATTTAAATAGATCTTATGACTTATGACTTTGTCATATATTTCATAATTTAGGCCGGCATTATATTTGGCCGGAATTATTAATCAAATCATATCCATAAAAGGGAGTTTAGTTACACAAATACTTAAAATGACAAATTTGGGATTTTAAAAATATTACACAAACTTTCTTGACTTTTGTGTAACGCTACACAATTACCAAATAAGGCGATTTATTATTTATAATTCTGGCCGGAATTAGTTAATCTATATGACTTTATGACTTATGACATTTAGTCATATAACATATGACTATAAAGTCATAAAAATTTTTATATGACTATGTCATATGCCAACACTGATTGAGATAGCATTGACTAACTGAATTGATTTCTTTAATATTGAAGTCAACTTATTACTTTACAAAAAAACACCTTTTGTCTTTACTGAATTACAAAGTTATGAAGTAATTTAGAAGTGAAACGTAAAATTTAATTATGACTAGTGGATTCGCAACTTGCATAAGGTAATTTGCAACTTATTTTTGTCTTTTATTGAAGTTTTTGAACTTGAAGTTCGTTATAAGCACCTATTTTTAAATAATAGGAAAACGTACCAGACTTCAACATGTCAGTTTTATATTTTTAATTTGTTATTTTTTATTAAATTTAAAAGTTTTAATAAATAACGTTCTATTTAAACCCTTGAAAAAAAATTTTAGGTATATGATCTGCAATGTCAATCCCTCTACCCTTAAGAATACTAAAAAAAAAAATTAAAAAAGTTATAATTAAGAAATATAATAATTATATAATAACAATATAATAATAATTTAAATATTTAAAATAATATATTTAATTATAATAATAGGATTATTATATAATAATTAAATAGTAATTATTTTAATATTATAAATAAATAAAATGATTATTATATAGTTTTTTATAAAATATTGGCAATTATCAAAGAAATTTATTATAAATAAATTTTAATCATATAAATAGCAATTATTAAAGTTAATAAAGATTTTGAATAACTTAATAAGAGAAGCTTAATAAAGTTTAGTATTTTTATTTAATTAAGTTAATCATTTATGATAAAATAGCTTAATTTAACTTATTAAATTTTTGAAAAGATAGAGAAATCTTCTTTCTATTATATTTTAAGTATCAGTTTATTTATAATAAAGTGATTATTATAGATAAATCTATTTGTTAAAAAATTAATTATTTATTTTTAAGAAATTTTATATTTATTCCTTTTATTAAAAATCATTTTTATTTATTAGTGATAAAGTAATTTTGTAATAAATAAAATTTTAAGATATTTTATTTATTTATTCTTATTTATTGAATAAATCCTTAAAATATTTTATTATTTATCTTTTAATTTGTGAAGTATTTTAGTAAATATATTCTATATTCATTTTATTTCATTTTGTTTAAATATAAGTTTAAACATTATTTGAGTTTATTATTAAGTCAGTAAAGTTCTCAAATTTTCTGATTTAAAAAACTTAACTTGTGAATAAACATTTTAAATAACTTTGTATAAAATATATAATATTTATTCATTATTATTTTGTGAAATTTATTTTTTATTTAAATCTCTCTCAAATTTATTCAGCAATTAAAGCTAAATTCCACTATTACTCAAATGATTAAATTTTTCAGTCTGCTTAATTAATAATTGAATAATAATACTTAAAAATAGAATTTGATTTTAATTCTAATAATAGTTTAATTAGTTTAATATTATATTATATAATGTATTTACTATTATTAATAATCTTATTTTTAAATTAATCTAATCTGTTAATCACTGTTTAATTACTTTTTTACTATTATAAGAACTCTTATGATATATAATATGAGGCATACTGTAACAAAACCAGACAAAGTGAATATTAGAATTACCAAAGGATTTCAGGGATTAAAATTTAGTTATTTTATAATGTGATTATAATTATTAATAGTTTTATAATATTCTATTTGTTATCTTAAGTGATATATAGAATTATTCCTATATAAATATAATTAATATGAAGTTAATTTACATCAGATCTACTATAGAACCCAAGAATTATAATACAATTAGAAGCATTTTGAAGAAAGAACAAGGTAAGAAAATTGCATTTTATATTTTCAAAATAAATGATACTCAGACACTTGAAACTTATTTAAGAAAAGAAAGAATTACTTATGAAATTTACCAAGAAGAAAGAAAAATAATAAGTATTAAGAAAAGAAAGCAGAATAAAAATGTGTTATTATCCAACAAAAAACAGAAATCTTTAGAAGAAAAATAAATCTGATTATTATATGGTATACCTGTTATTCATCATCAAATAGATTTATCATCATAATTTCTTTTATTCTTTAAAATATCGTTTTTATATTCATCAGCAGCTTTGGTAAAATCTTCATCTTTTAAGTCAAAGATAGTAGTTTTTAACACAGTGGTATTTACTTCATCAACAATCACTTTGTTAACAGCTTATTTCATCAACAATTATTTCATCAACAGTTCATTTTATTAATAATTCATTTTGTTAACAGTTCATTTCAAATATTTTCAAATAATTACATGACAATAAATAGTTAAACAATAGATACAACAGTAAAGTTATGTAAATAGCACAAAGTTAATGTATGTGCTAAGATCACATTGATATGATTTTTATATAAATATCTTTTTAAAAATTTAAAAACAATAACTAATTCAACATGATAAACTAATATTTTTTTTGAAAATGCAAAGGAGGTACTTGTTCTACCAAAAAAAAGGGAATTTTGATATTGTATTTTCTTACTGTTAAAGAAATCAATCAATTCTTTTGAAAATGAGAAAAAAAAAAGAATAAGAACAATTTATAGCTGATTTCTTTATTGTGAAGAAATCAACTTAAAATCTTTTAAAATGAAATAAATAAAAAACTGGATTAATATTGTTTTCTTTTTCTGTAAAAAGAAACCAATCAAAACTTGTTTAATAAGAAAAAAAAGGATAATTTTTATTGTTAAAAAAAACCTGAAAAAAGCTTTATTATTAAAGAAATCAATTAAACTTTTTGTAAAAATAAAAACAATTAATCGAAGATAATAACATTTCCACTGTTGTTTATTAATAATCAAAATTTTTCTAACTTATTTTGTTATAAATCAAATATAATACTAAAAAAAGCAATCAGTTCTTTTTATCATTATTCTATTTTAGAAAATTTCCTGCAGATAGCAAAAGTTTTATAAATCAAATTTTTTTTTTAACAATAAGAAATGAATTGAATTGTTTTTTTTCTTTAACAATAAGAACTGGTTGTAAATTATTTTTTTTTCTTTAGTAAAGATAAAGATCAAGGATCAATATTGTTTAAATGAATTAATTCAATTTCAAATAAGAAAAATATAAAAAATTTGTATAATTAAAAAAAATTGTAAAAAAAGTCAATTGTTAAAACAAAATTATAATTCATCAAACTTGCCAAATTGAAGTAACTCCATAATTAATTAAAATGTATAAATACAACTATAATTCGCAAGACATCAAAATAAATTTTCTTGATTTTTTATTATTATTTACTGATTACTAAACTAATTTCATTTTTACTATATTACTACATTAATTACCTATTGCTATATTTATTATATCATTCATACTGATTTTTTTAAAATGAATAACACTATTTGTGAAGTTATTTCTTCTAATCATAGCTAAGATAAAATCAATGTTGATGGATATATTATGTCTAAAGATAAAAATCACAATAATACATATTATTGGCGTTGTGAAAAACATGATACACTACAGTGCAATAGTCGGGCAATTACCACATTAATTGAAGGATAACACCATCTTAAAAGTGTTTCTGATCATAATCATGTTGCAGAGGTGAGCAGATCCAATGTTATAAGGACTATTAATGCCTTAAAAGAGAGAGGAAGAGAGACTAGCGAACCACCTGCACAAATTATTCAAACTGTAACTACTAGTAGCTCTCACACTCACCCATATCTTCCATCTCGTGATGTACTTCAGCAATCAATTAATCGAACTAGGAGTTTTAGTCTTCCTATAGAACCAGAAACTTTAGATGATCTTGTTATTTTTGATGACTTGACAAAAACTCCAAATGGATCAGTTTTTTGGTTAGAAATTTTGTTATGGACCGAAATAGGATACTGCTCTTTATAACAATCGCTAATATTCAAAATCTGCAACAATCTTCTTTTCTGGATCATGGATAGAACCTTTAAAACTGTTCCGATTCTATTTAGACAGTTATATACAATCCATGGACGTGTTGGCGAAAATGAGAACTCACAATAATACCATTAGTCTAGCATTAATGTCTAGAAAAACAGAAGAATACTATAGGAGTTTATTTCAAATCTTGGTTAATTTTGGTGATATTTTCAATTTATTATTATCCCAATTTGTTTACTTCTTATCCCGCGATATTATATGCTGTAGAAAATTTTATTTGTTGACTATAATTTGCATTGATAATAATTATTGATAAATTAAAACTTTATTTTTTTACTTAGTTAATTCTCTACGTACCTGCTGTTAAGTAAGCTGTCGACGAAATGATTGTTCACGAAATGAATCAGACCCCTGCTGAAACAAAATAGAAAGTTTTTTTTAATTTTTAGAATCCAAATTTGTGGTAGTATCACATGTAATTTCGGTAAACAGTAAAAATATTTAAATTACATAGTAAAGTTGCACAATTTTAATCCCTCATAACTTCTTGGTTTTTTCTAGGTCTAGAAGTCTATATTTAGAAAAGTATCAGCATTTAAAGATTTAGATGATTGGCACTATACTAATAATATGTGGTAATGTCACGTGTTGTGATGAAATGAATGTCACCTCTCACAAAGAAACTATTACTATTACGTGTTGTTTTTTTTAATAGTTTAACTTGTGATACATCTCAACACGCGTTCTTATGGATTTTTACAAACTTTACGAAATCGAAGACTGGACGTGTGCAAAAGTTGTAGAATATTATCGTGCAAACTCAATGCAAAAGGATTGGACAAGTGTACTTGACAAAATAAAAAAGGATCTTCAAATTGTAGCCTCTTCACATAAAGCGTAAAAGAAAAGCTCAAAAAATTATTGATAGCTGGAAGGTATAATAAAGAGTTTTGAGTGGTTTAGGAAAGCTGTGACTGTTAGTCTACAGTGATGAACTGTTAGTTCTTCCTTAAGCGCAAGCTGTGACTGTTAGTCTACAGTGATAAACTGCTAGTTCGACGTTAAAGTGCAAGCTGTGACTGTTAGTCTACAGTGATGAACTGCTAGTTCGACACTTTGTTTTATAAAAGCCACTCTCCTTATAGTGATAGCCCGTTATAATGGAAGTGACTCGTACAATGTTTCTTATGGATACTAATAAACCTACATTTTCGTTTTATTAAGATTTGGACCGATTCGATGAAAGAGAGGAATGATAGTCCACAGTTTAAGATTGGATATCAGAAAGTAAGCTTCAGGTCTGAAAATTTTTACAAATCAAAACACTGAATAAAATTTTCTTCAATTAGGTGAAACAACGAATCCTTGCGACTGGGAATGCTACGACCAATGTAAATGATAATCGTCACACAGGACATTATCGAGATGAAGTTACGGCTCAGGTGAGCTCAAGATTAAAGGCACCTCCTAAATTTATTATATAAATGAAGATAACCTTTTTTTGAAGATCAACCTTTTTTTTTTTTTTTTTGGTACGTATAGGTCGAAGCTACTAGTGTGCAAAAAACTCCCGAAAATCAATTTTACCCACCAATGTTGAGGTAATTATATTTACATTGATGTTTAGTATAAAAATATAAAAAATGTTTTTTAAATAACTTGTATGAACCTTTTTGATGTGTGTTTAGCCATCTCTTTCAAGTACATCATTGATGAGTGAAATATTGTCTGATTCATTAGAACAGGATGAGGAAGATGAACAAAGAAATGGCTTTGATGGAGATGATGAATTCACATTCAAAGACAAAGAATTATTCACATGACGGTAAGAATCTTTTGGTCATGCATAAACCTCAATCTTTGTGAAGTTTATCTAACTGTTGTCTGAATATAGATTTAAAGCTATGACAAATGATAGGAAATGGAAGCTTAGTACAGGGAAATATGTTGAAGATGTTTTATATGATTTGGGAATGAAATGCAAGTATCACAAGTACGTGCTGTATTTTACATTTTGTAATAAATCATTTAGTTGCTAAAGCTTCTAATCAGCTAAATATTTATTGTGTTTCAGTCTTGTACATTCATTTATCATAATCCAAAGGACAATTTTGTCCAAACAGAATTTAATTCAAAGGAAATTAGTGAAATTACAAACAAAGAGTATGGTAATTATACGCCTGATATAGATGAAAATCTCCTAGCTTACATTAATAATTTTGCAAAGGTAGATATAAAAGATATATCGTAACCTATTTCTTTTATAATCTTTTGTACTTAATAACTAAATCAATTCTTTGTAAAGGAATCAACAAATGAGATACGTGAAGTATTAAATGCACAACACCCGAAACTTGGTAAAGATTTTAATATAGCAACTGATTTTCAATATGAACATGTTAGAACAACCATAGCAGATTGGTAAGTAGATGGCAAATTCCCTTTGGTCATAATTTTATTCTCAATAATATAACTTATATATTTTAATTGACCAGGGTTCGTTTATATGAGATGACCCCAAATCCATTATGTATGGAAATGCCAGAAAGCTGGTATCGTATACATGTATGGCGGACCATTGACATAGCTTTTTCAGACTTGCCATATGTCTTTTTAATATGGTAAATAAATGTGACAGTTTATAACTGTTTTTCGTTTAATGTTAATATTTTTTCCTTTTTTTTCTTCTTAATGATATAGTGGCGAAAAAGCATGTTTGGCCACCAGCGAAAGGAAGAATAGGTTAAGAACATTAGACAATTTCGAAAGGATGCAACGTAAAGCAATAGGAAGAAAGGGTGATGGGTATGTTCGTACATTAGGATCAAGGCAACTGGATTGGGCTGCTTCAGAAGCAGGTCGTGAGTGGAGAGGAGAGTCCGGTACAAAACTATTAAAAGAAGGAGGTCTTATTTTACCCAAAACTTTAAAAGACATCTTTCTCGACGAGTGAATTATTGTGAGGATAAAGTTCGTAAAATAAATGTTCCAGGGTTTATCCATTCAGGTTTGTATGGTGATTATACATTATACTAATACGACAAGACTCATTTAGACTCGTCTAACGTTCAATATTTTTACAGGCGCTGTAATGATAAAAACCAATCTTGATTGTCCAGGTGGATACGTATGCAGTATATGATAGAAAAGCCATATGAAGTTTACGCTGATATAAAAAATTTTCCCAGAACATTAGATGTTCTTATATCTGTAATATATGCTAAGGTAGGATTCAACCTTATTATCTTAGATTTCTTTTCCTCATTTCAAAGATACTAATTTTTATTATTCTTCCTTAGCTTGAAATCATTGAAACAATGAAAATTATAAATAATCAAAAAAGTGATGATAATATGCAACGCTGGAAAAATAAAAGAAAAGTAAAAGAAAATAGATATTGACATTCCTGACTGTCACCCGACACCGAAGAAAAAAACAGCACATCGTTAGTTATCTTTTTTATTTGTCCGCAATATTATATCAATTATCGATTATGAGTAAAAATACTTAACAAAGTATAATAGCATATTTACCTAGTCTTTGATCTATAAATACATTTTTTTATGAACAGAAACCCTGATGGCGAACATAAATAGTTGCTAAGTGAAAGATAGTATTATCATTACATGGGGATGCAATTTATCAATTTTATAATTTATGATGGTAGTATAATCATGAATGAATATTATAATAGATAATATTGTTCATGGACAATAGAAGGGACCCAACTACCAAAATTGTGATTTTGAACTGAATTATTTAATTTGTTTAGTAATTTCTTTTTACTATTTTTTTTTTTTTAAAAAAAAAAATTATTTCACATTAATATTTAGAGTTAAAATTAAAGTTAAAATTTTTTATTTATATTTCATAATAATTAAATTTTTTTTTTGATTGGT
>CAJVPQ010001369.1:0-18545 GCA_910591825.1 Funneliformis caledonium
AGATTGCATGAAACATGTGATTAATTAACTGTCGTATGTGTAACAATATAATAAAAAGAAAAAATTTTTTTTATTAAAAAACAGAAATAATTGAAATAAAGTAAGTTATTTTGCAAATTTTAAATTACAAGTTTAAAGTTAATAATTTATAATAGAGGTTGGAACTGGCCTAAAATCTTAACCGTTAATAACTGGTTAAATTATTCGTTATCCGGTTGTATAAATCCTATAAATTATAAGGATCCAAATGAAATATATGAAGTTCATCTCTACGCAACTCATGAAATCTTAATCCATCTTAGGTTTTTTATAAGTAGGAACCAATGAACATTTCTGCCAAATACTATTTCGCTAAAATTTGCTTCCGAAATAATGTAAAGTGAGGTTTAAAATATTTATTGTTTATTTTTTAAGAATAACTTTTACATAATTAATTTATTAAAAAAAACCTTGACTACAAATGAAACGCAAGACTTTTTTTAATAATTATACGCTTCTTATAAACAAAATGAAAAGACTTCTTTGATAACGCTACGCTACTACAAAAGGACTTCTTCAATAATGCTAACGTCACCGATAATGAAATGAAGGACTTTTCGCATTCAAGATTCAAAATTTAAAGTAGATATGAGAAAAAGTCCATTTCCGATGCGATAGAACTGTTAATGGGAGAAGTGTTATATAGGTAATATCCTAAAAATCCAGAGCATTTTGAAGTGGTCCATTGGTTCTAGCTGATCTTCCTTAGGGAGTAGTTAACCGCTGAGTATTACTCATACCCAACCCTTTATTTTTATTTTATTCAAACAAAGAAACAGATGATACCGATCACATTAACGCGACGACAATGAAACGAAGGACTTTCGCATCAAGATTTAAAATTTAAGGTAGATGCTAGAAAAGTCCATTATTGATACAGGTAGAACTGTTAATGGAAGAAATGTTATATAGGTAATATCCTAAAAAATCCAGAGCATTTTGAAGTAGTCCATTGGTTCTGGCTGATCTTCCTTAGGAAGTAGTTAACCGCTGGGTATTACTCACACTTAACCCTTTATTATATTTTATTAAAATTAGAAATGGACGACTCTGATTACGTTAATGCTACTGATAACAAAACGAATGACTTTTCACGTCCAAGATTCAAAATTTAAAGTAGATATGAAAAAAGTCCATTTCTGATGCGGTAGAACTGTTAATGGGAAAAGTGTTATATAGGTAATATCCTAAAAAAATCCAGAACATTTTGAAGTGGTCTATTGGTTCTGGCTGATCTTCCTTAAAGAATAGTTAACTGCAGAAATTACTCACACCCAACCCTTTATTTTTATTTTTATTTATAGAAATAGATGATACCGATCACGTTAATACGACGATAATAAAACGAAGGACTTTCGCGTCAAGATTCAAAATTTAAGGTAGATGCAAGAAAAGTCCATTATTGATATGGGTAGAACTGTTAATAGGAGAAGTGTTATATAGGTAATATCCTAAAAAATCCAGAGCATTTTGAAGTGGTCTATTAGTTCTGGATGATCTTCCTTAGAGAGTAGTTAACCGCGGGAATAACTCACATCCAACCATTCTTTTTAACGCAGAAACAGACGATTCCAAATATTTTCCGATCACGCTAATGCTAACGCTACTTATAAATGAAACGACGATAACGTTATATTACTTAGAATTAATTAAATTGTTATTTCAAAACGTGTCGCTGAAAAAAATCCAAAGTATTTTTTTTAAAATTTATTTTTATTGTTTGATCAATCGGTAACAAGTTTACGTTTAGTAAAAAGAGATTAATTTTATATATAAATTTTTTTTAATTCATTAATTTATTAAAGTTAATTGAAAATTTTTTAAATTAATACAATATGTTTAAGATTTCAATAAAATCAAAACTTTACCACCGTTTCAAATATGCTTTTTGCATTTATGAATGGCACAGTTTCTGCAGAAAATTAATTAGTGCAGGTCAAAAATTGTTTCTTAAAGAATTTAAATAAAATATGTTACAAGTTTCGATACATATTATATTCACTAAGTCTAATAGATTTTTGTGAATGGACTGTTAATATTTGTTATGAATTATACTTTATATAAACTATTTATTAAGAAAATAAGAAAAATCCCTTTTAAAGGTATAATAAATGTAAAAAAGCATTAAGCGAGAAAAAAAAAGAATAGTTCTAATAGTAATAATCAAAACATAAGAGATTTAAACCTTACAATCAAATAGTTAACGAGATGAAAATCGTTATTATTCTATCACAAAGACTAATTTTCTTTACATTCAACCAAGAACTTGTGAAACTACATAATTATTAATATTAACCTTACAGATACTTCCATTTTCATTATTAAAGTCAATTACCAACTAAAACTGAGAGAGTTCTGCTTATTGTAAATTCAATTAATCGAGAAATTGAGAAGGCTTTTTTAACACAACACTATCAAAGAAAAAAAGTATCAAAGATATAATAAAAAATTGATACATATCTTAATTAGTGTAAGGATATAACGATCAGATAAAAATTTTTGACGTTTTCACAAAATATCTGGAAGTATATACTATTACTCTAGAACCTTAAAGATAATTCTTTCAACACGGTTAAAAAGCTAAAATATTCACATTATGGAGGATGGAGAGAGAACATTTCTCATAAAGAAACGGTAAATTAATCACAGCAAACATCAAATTTTAACTGAGCCCACTGGAAATTCAACGTCTATACAAGTATTCAGTGACGTGTCATCTGACTAAGCAATTTACAATTCAACTAAGAGGATTAATTGCATTATGAGTTTGAATTCGTGTATCTAACAAAAAGGACAGGAGAAATGGTTTTTGATTTATTAGAATTTGGCTCAATGATTAGCTTTTATATTCCGTTTGAAATTTGGTTGCTTATGAAAGTATTATACAGTATATTTTTTTTTCGTCAATACGAAAATGCTGTAAGAAATAAAGTAATTATGAATTATATATTTATCGTTGATAAATTCCTAGTGAAAAAAATAAAATACTCTCTGAAATATTTCAGTGATCACATGATAAAAAGTGTATAGATCAAAAAAATTAATTTACTCAAAATCCTTTAATATAGAGACAATTAAACTTCTGAAACTAGGTCATTTTCTTCTCAAATTACATATTTATTTTGTGAAAAAGCAAATGTGATTTTGTACATCGATTGTGCTTACAAATATTTTTTCTATTTAAATCCTTGTCTCATTCTAACTTACCATTTAAAGTAGACAGCGTTAGTAGTTGGCTCGAATTTACAGACTGATTTTCTACTAAGGATTTAAGTTTAAGAAGATCACTTCAGTGAAATTATTTTGGTTTCAATATCTTTTTCCTCATGATAACGCTTAAATCAAGTTCAAGTTTAGTAATAAATTATAATTAATGAATATAATAACTCACATCCTTATTGTGATATTAAGGAATCACATAGGTGTTTGTTAAGAATATTATTACTAAATCATCATTAACTAATCATTGTTTCTTTTGTACGTTAAACTGAGAGAAGTGCAACGTCTATTTAACCATTATAATTGTTTTTTTTATACATGTTTTCACTCGAAATGAGATATACAAATTTTGTTTATAAATTTAATCATAATATGAGCTTACTATTTTAATCAAGTTACGGATCATATGTACTTTAACTCGATTTTTTAATTTTTGGTAATTTGATATTGATTCTGATATTGTGTTGAATAATTGTGGTATTTGACAATTATTATCTATCACAGAAATCTTATATTATTGTGCTGTAAATCTAAAAATACGTCACTATTGTAAAAATATACATAGTTTAAAAATTCTTGCATCTTAATTTGGCAATTATAAGGATGTTCAAACATAATTTTCTTGGTAACCCTGATCAAGGTTTAAACTTTTTAAAAAAAAAAAATAAAATTTCCTAATAAGTATATATTAACTAATTTTGTAAAAAAAAAAAAAGCTCATTCAAAACAATGAACTCTTGTATTTTTCTTTTCTCTTACACAAATATTCATATGCTGTTTTACTGCAACATTTAATTTTCCTAAATCTCTCTATTGATATTTACTAACACAAGACCATTCTGCAGTTGAAGGTGTTTATTTTAATAATTGCTATATGGGGTGAAACCAAAAATATATTAATTAACAGAACTTACAGCAGCATATTTTCTATTATAAAAGAAACAGCAAAGAATCTAAATTTTTGCTCCACGTACTCTCCTCCCATACCTAAAAAGTTTTCCAATTATAAACAACTTTCTATCTTTACTAAAACTTTTCGAAAGGTGGAGAAGAAAAAAAAGGGATGGAAAATTTCACTAATTTGAGGAAACTGGTGATCCATCACAAATTTAAAAATTTTATCTTGTTAAATTTAGTTGGAATCGATTTGGGTTTAACATATTCCTCGTTGGAGTTTGGAAATATGATCGAATTGGAAATTATTACTAATGACCAGGGTCATCATACGACGCCTTCGTATGTCACTTTCATCGAAACAGAACGTCTTAATGGTGATGCTACAAAAATCAAGTTAGTATGAACCATTATAATACTATATTTAATGTTAAACATCTCATTGAACGTAACTTTAACAATGAAGTTATTCTATCTGATATATTAAGGTAAAATTATATCTCAATGATACGAATTTGATCTACAATGCATTTTAATACATTTATAATTCTTATCTTATTTATTAGCATTAGCTAATTAAAGTTATCGAAAAGAATGGAAAGCTATATATCCAAGTCAGATTCAAAGGTGAAAAGAAAGATTTCACACCCAAAGAAATTTCTTTTATGATCTTAGTAAATTTAAAGGAAACCGCAGAAGCTTACCTTGGTACAAAAGTTAATAATGCTGTAATTATATTACCAGCTTAATTTAATGAATCTCAACATCAAGCAATAAAAGATTCTGGTAAAATCACTGTTTGAAGGTATTACGCATAATTAATAAGCAACTACGGCGGCTATTACTTATGGTTTGAATACAAAGCTTGTGATGAATGAAACATTCTTATCTATGATTTAGGTGGTAGTTCTTTCGATATTTCACTTTTAACTATAGAAGAAGGAATTTTTGAAGTAAAAGCCGTTGCTAGTAACACAATTCTAGATGATATCGACTTGTAAATCATTATTCAACAAAAAAATTAAGGAAGATCTTACAACAAATGCAGGTGCTTTCCGTCGATTAAGGACAGCTTGTGAACGTGCAAAGCGTGAACTTTCTTCATCATCAAAAGTTTCCATAGAAACAGATTCACTTTTAAAATATATCGATTTTTATACCTTCTTAACACGTACAAAATTTGAAGAAATTAAATCAAGACTTATTCAATCTACAATGGAAATCGTTGAAAAAGTACTTCGAGATTCTAAATTAGACAAAAATCAAATTCATGAAATTGTTCTAGTTGGTGGTTTCAATACATATTCCTAAAATTTAAAAGATGGTATCTAAGTTCTTCAATGGTAAAGAACTAAATAAATCTGTTAATCCTGTGAAACAGTAGCCTATAGTGCCACCATTCAAGATTCTATTTATCTGGTGATATTTCTGAAAAGTTCAAGATTTTCTTTTACTTGATGTCGCTACTTTATCTCTAGGTATTGAATCTACCGGTGATATCATAACACGCTTATTAATCATAATACTGAAGTACCTATTGAGAATCTGAAATTATTTCAACAGATTTTGAAAATCAATCAGAAATACTTATTTGAATTTTTGAAGGTGAACATATATTCTTTTTTATTCTCTTTTATACTGGCTCTCTTTAAGTAATATCTATCTTCAAAATCTTTGTTTTATTAAAAAATTCATTATAAATAAATTCGTTAAAAAAAAGTCATTTATATATATGTATTTATTAAATTGTTTTTATATATTGTTAGCTTTTAATTAGTAAATTCGGTATAATAAGGTTTTTTTAATATAAAAAAATCTATACTATATCAAAATTCATTATATTGTGAAATTTGTTATATTAACATTCATTGTATTAAGAGTTAATTGTATAATAAATTTAAAAATTATATATAATAAATAAATATGAAAATGAAACTATTATAATATTTTAACATATATAATTGATTTAATTAATATAAATAATATTTTTGACATTTTTATATTTCTTCTCTCTAATTTTTGAATTCTAAGATTAAAGTTTTCTTTATTAATTAATGTAATTTGTTAAACATATTGAATCAATACTTGGAATTTATTAACTTTTAAGTATTGAATCATGATTAAGAAAATTTCACAAGTCCTATAGATTTGTATTAGTCTCAATAATTTAAACAAATAATATATTATATCAGTAAGCATATCTTTTATTATAATTTATTCTAAGAAATTAGATATACATTGAAATAGGTAAAATCATTACTTAGAAAACTATTTAATGATTATAATATCAGCATAATTTCTTTAAAGATCACTTATATAGATTAATTAGTTATAAAATAATTAATCATATAGATTTTAGATGTTTATTTAATTTTTAAAATAATAATCAATTAAAATTCTATGTCAGCTTAATTTCTATAGATCTGCTAACTTTATTGATGAGTTTATTTTACTTTCTAGTAATACTTTAACTTTATTTTTATCAAATATATTTAATATAGTTTATTTTATTAATTATCTAATCTGTATAAATATCTCTATATTTCTCTAATAATGAATTTATTATTGTATTAATAAAGAAATATAATTAATCAAATATAAAACTTATTCTTTATAACTATTTATACTGTTTATAATTTATTTATAAATCCTTTACATTCATTTGCAATCCCTTTAATTATTAATAAACTTGTTATATGTTATTATATTGATTTACTGTATTGATTTAGAATCTTTAAAATGTAATCTTTAAAATATCTTATATTTATTTTTGTATTATTATATTGAAAATAATCTTTAATATTATTATAAATACTCACTTGTGATTCCTTAAGTGATTGTCATAATTTTATTTAACTCTTACAAAATTATTTTAAGTTACAAATCTCATGTAATAATATTATTACATCTATTTATAATTTAAAATAATTCATATAAAAGGTAATAAAATTATGATAATTACTTAAAGAATCATAATTGAGTATTTATTGTAATATCAAAGATTATTTCCAATATAATAATACAAAATAAATATAAAAATATTTCAAAGAATACATTAAGTTAATATAGCGAATTAACTATATCATGCAATAAATTTATTAATAATTAAAGGATTGCAATTAAATGAATTAAATACAAAGGATTTATAAGAAAATTTAAATAATTATAAATAGTTAAGAAGAATAAGTTTATATTATATTAATTATATTACTTTCTTAATGTAATAATAAGTTTATTATTTAAAAATTATTATTTTATTAGTTTACCTTTATCAGAAAAGTAATAAAACTTAATAAAAATATAAAAATATTTATATATATTAAATAATTAATAAATAAATTAAATTAAATATATTTAATGAAAATAAAGTTAACAAATCTGTAAGTATTAAAATTAATATAGAAATTAAATAGACTGATATTAAAATTAAATTGATATTTAGAATCTACATGATTATCTTAAAAAAATAAATTATCTAACTGATTAATATAAAATATCTTCAAGAAAATAATATTAACATCATAATTTTCATTAATTTTTATTAAAAATTTTATTTATTATAATATGTTTCTTAAATAAATATATTCAGCAGAGCAAAAATCTAATTTTTTATTATGTAAATACTTTGTTATACTAAGGAGTATGAGAATCTAATTAAAGATTACACAATAAAATTTAGATCAGAAAAACTATTCACCTGACTTTATGCTGATCATTTTATTTTTTCATTATATTTGAAGTGTATTAATATATAAAATTTTTTTTCTTAACATTTTCAAAAGCTGATATTTAATAGTTAATTACTACAGGTAAGAACTATATTACTAAAATTTCATAGTCCTCAATATATTATTAGCTTTCTACCATCAAAATATTGTAAACTATATATATATATATCATTAAATATTATTAAAATAAAGATAGGCAGAAAAACTAAAATTTTATTTTATTAAATTCAAATATGAATTTATATATTTTTTCAATATGTTTACTCCATAAAGGTAGTATTTTTTCTAAGTGCTTTTTAATAAAAGGTGTCTTATTCTTTAAATTAGAGATAATTATAAATAATAATTTTTGTTTCTTTTATATTGTGTAGAAAATTTCAAATATTCAAATTAATCATAATAACTCTGATACTAACAATATCATTGAAAATGATTCCTCTGAGTTTTGGTTTTTTCAAAAATCTAATTGTAATTATTTATTATCATTGAAAGAAATTTAACATTATTAAGTTTAATAGTTATGCCTGATTCCTCTAATGTTACTTGTATTAAAGTCTCATTTTATTTAATAATACCTTTTACATTTGATACATTTCTTTTTCAGGATTATTTCTTTTTGATATATAGATATCTTGTTCATCATACATGATATTTATCACATACTGTATTTGGGTTGAATATTATTTTAAATTTCACTTAAAAAGACATCACATTCATCAAGATTTTCATCTTCATATTTATCTAATACTTGATAGCTTCTTTTTCAAAGGAATATTAATCTTTTAGTTAAATAAGTAATCAATGCAGATTTATGTTAAATTAACATTTAGCACTAATCTACTCATTATAATAATATTTCTTAAAAAGATTTAATTATTTTATATTCTACTAGAATGGATATAGTTTGTATATTTACTTTTGCATCAGTAAATTTATCCTAATACTCTTACATGATTTCTAATTAATAACAATTACAATTAGTGTGAAGATTTATCAATTATAAGTCTTAATTTCTTTCCCAATTTATTTATGATAATATTAATAGCTGCTTCAGTATCAATTATAGCCAAAATGTTGTCTTTTTTCTATTATTATTGTTTAAAAATTTTATGATATTAACATTAGTTTATAGTTCTAAATGTTATCTTAAGGCTTTTGCTAAGTTTCTTCTTTAAGTTAGTATTTGTTGAAAAATGTCATCAGCAATATTATATAATGAAAAGTTATCAAAGTTTCTAGTCTTGCTTATCCATTTGGATTAGGAAAAGGTTCTATTTACATTTCTTTAGAATTAATAATTTGAATATTAAGGTTCATTTCTTTTTAGGATTCTAAAGTCTGCACTATTTCTTTTTGTTTCTGTTTTATCACTTTTTCTATCAATAGTATATGTTCTTGATCATTTCTCTGCATATACTTTATTTTCTCTTTTTTATTTTCTATTTCACTATCAATAAATATTTTGATTAGATTAGCATCCCTTTATTTTCTGTTAGTTTTATTTTTTCAGATAAGCAATCTCTTGCATAATAACCTTTCTTATTATACTGATAACAAATAACTTGATTAAAATCAAAAGATTTCTTATTAGTAATTGCTACATTCTTTAATAATACAGCTTTAGGTTTTGAAACTCCTGCTTCAGCTACTAATATATTTATGATATTTGCTTAATTTAAGATGAGTTATTCTAATTATTTCATTAGAGCTTCAATTGCATCATCATAACTAATAGTTTGGATGGTTTTCTTATATAATATGAATAAACTTCTATGGTTCTTGCTATCCTAATTGCAATATCTAAATATTTTGAATATTTTATCACTACTTTCACAATAAGATTCAGTTTTAACCTATTCAAAAATAATTGAATTTGATAATTGTCTGGTAAGGTGTTTTTTAAATCCATTAATCTCTTAAAATTAGTAAACCTGATACTGTAAGTATATATATTCATGTTTAATGTTATTAATATTAGATAGCATTTATGTTACCATTTATTTTTTTGTGCTATAATTGCAAAATGTCATCAAAATAGAACTACAAAGCTTGTATCTCTATTACCATTATGATTCTAATAAAATTGTCAATTTATAAAGTAATTAGTCCTCTTAAATATCTAGCAATAATGCTACTTTTTTTTAAACTTTGTCTAATTGTTAGCTGTTGCTACTATTATTATGTTTGATTCTCTAGGTAATTGTACTGGTCTTGTGTTTTTTAATTTCTGTGTGATTGTATTAATAGGATTCTTTACTGTATATTTATCCAGTATTCAATGTTTTATTTGTTTTTTGATTTTCTCTTTGCCTACTTTCTTGTTCTTCTTATTCTATTTTCTTTTTCTTCTTCTAAAGGTTGTATGTTGATCTTTTATTGTCTATTATAACATACAATCACATTACAGCAATTTACTTGCTTCAAGTAATTCTTTACAATATATCATACTCTTTCAATTCTAAATAGTTCTTATTAGCTAGCTTTAATGTGCCTTCCTATTAAAAAATTACTATAATAATAATTGTTTTCGATGCTGCTTCATGAATCCTAAACTTTTTGAATGATTACAATTTACTTTTCATCTGTTCATTTATGGTTTGAATTTACTGAAATGATGTTTTGAGCGAAATTAATTCAGGAATTCACTAGAGAATTTAACAAAAATATTAATTCATATACTAAAAAGCAATGAGTGAAATAGTAAAATTCAAAATTTACAATAATATGATATTTGCTATAGAAAAAATATTAAAGTAGATTTTCAATCTGACTATTGCTTGATCGATAGAATATCTTAATGAGATTTTGCTTTATCAATTCATCAGCAATGACACATTCTAGCTTTTCCTCTTCTGATATATTTTCTCTAAAGTCTGAAATACTCAAATATTTAGGAATATTTGTAAATCGTATTCTACTGGAACTGCATCTTTTACCTGAGATTGGAATTGATTCTACAAATATAAAATGAATCTATTGTTTAGTATTTCTATTATTTAAAATAAACCAGAGAAGTTCAAGACGTAATTCAAATAGCCTACTACCATTACCAAAGTATTGCTTCATAATATATTAGATAATTAGAAAAACTAAAAAAAATTAATTTTTTAAAAGCAATCCATTCTAAAAGTGAATGAACATATAAAGTAAAAAAACAACAAAATATATAAAGAGAATTGAACCCATATAATACTATGGAAAGCAATAATAAGATTTGTCCTATTCCTTCTAAAGTAACCAACTCAAAAGAGGAGCTTAAAGAAAAAAATAAAGAATCATAAATCAAAAGGTGAAATATTATTGCTGAGATTTGAAGCAATCAAGCGTAAGTAAAAAAATATTAAAAAAAAACAAAATAAAAAATACAACTAAAAAAATAAACACTTACTGAATACTTCTAAAGCGATCCAAACTGCAAAAGGAACAAAATTATTAAAATAATTTATTAAAATATGATCAGATTTCAGTATATTCCAAGCATATTTAAATAATTGTGATTTTTGGTAAGCTGAAACTGATAAAAATAGATATGCATTTCTGGCAACTCCATTGCATAATCATGAAAATAAGTATATCACATAGATCACTGTAATCAAGCTAAAGAAAAAAATAAAAATAAAAATAAACAAAAATGAAATTAAAAAAAGATACTTCATGTCTGAAAAATCTATTTGAAGATTTAACATTAACAGAAGTTATTAAAAAAATAATAATGATAAAAATTCTGCATCAATAAATTGGTATCTAATTAATTAAATGTAACATGTGAAAATGTAAATTTTTTCCTTGACTTTTTTTTGTTATTGATCTAAAGAATCACTGTGATAGAAACTTAAAAAAAATTACTCGTGATTAACCAATTTAAATTGATTCTACCTTTTAATTCCTATTTCGGTCTCGACTTTATACTATAAATGATATCTTTAAACAATGTGTTCAAAAAAATTAAAAAAATTTTTTTTGGATGTGATTGAATTGTATAATAAATGTAAAAAAGCATTAAGCGAGAAAAAAAAAATTGTTCCAATGGTAATGATCAAAACATAAGAGATTCAAACCTTACAATCAAATAGTTAACTAGATGGAAATCATTATTATTCCATCACAAAAACTAATTTTCTTTACATTTAACTAAAAACTTGTGAAACTACATAATTAAATTTAATATTAGCCTTGCAAATGCTCCCGTTTCATTAGTAAAGTCAATTTGATTACTAACTGAACCTGAGAGAGTTCTGCCTATTATAAATTCAATCCATCGATAAATTGAGAAGGATTTGTTAACACACTATCGAAGAAAAAAAGTACTAAAGATATAATAAAAAAAATTGATACATAGCTTAATTAGTAGCAAGGATATGATGATCAGATAAAAATATTTAACAATTTTGCAAAATATCTGGAAACGTGTTAACTATTAGTCAAGAACCTTAAAGATAATTCTTTCAATACAGTATAAACAAGACAGAAACGGTTAATGAACTTAAGCAAGCTAAATATTAAAATTATGGAGGATGAAGAGTGAATATTTCTCATAAAGAAATGGTAAATTAATCACTGCAAACATCAAATTTTAACTAAGCTCACAGGAAATTCAATGTCTATACAAGTATTCAGTGATGCATTATCTAACTAAACAATTTGCGATTCAACTAAGAGAATTAATTGTATTACGAGTTTGAATTTGTGTAATATAATATGTTAAACAAAAGGTTAGGTATGTAATGTCATTAATATAACATAATAGATTTTAAAAAAAAATTCACATGTGTCAGAATTAATATTCAAGTAATAGATGACCCAAAATGTTAAATTAATATCTAAAATATTGATTCTTTAAGTCGACGCCGTAATGTTCAGGTGTTTTCTTACTGCTTATAGTAAGTGACATGATTTTAATTATCAAACCACCATATATTTAGTTTGAGAATAAAATCTTCGATCATTTGGAAGGTTGAGAATATGTAATTGTCACACGTGATCAACATATATTAATAGTGCCTTACTTTTGCTTAAAAGAAGTTAACCAAAAAACAGTTCTGCCAAATACTATTTCGCTAATTTTTGCTTCTGAATGAAAGTTAAGTGAGTTTAAAATCTTTATTGTTATTTTATCTTTTAAGCATAACTTTTACATAATTTTTCATTTATTAATTTATTAAGAAAAAATCTTGACTAAGACTTTTCTGATAATTACGAACGAAACGGAAAGACTTCTTCGATAACGCTACGTTATTGACTAATGAAATGGAAGGACTTTTCACTTTAAAAACCTAAAAAACAAATAATAAGTAATCGAAAAAGAAAGAATTAAAACAAGACTTAAATAAGGTAGACGCGAGAAAAGTCCATTTCTGATACGGGTAGAACTGTTAATGGGAGAAGTGTTAAATAGTCATTTTATATATCAAAGCAAGTTAATCTTTTAAATAGCGTTGGCTTTGATAAAAATAATATGATGCAGAGTAATTTATTACAAATCATCCCTTTATTATTGACTATATAATAACCTCTTAACCTTTCGCTGATATGCTGCTGATGTACTTTAGTAGCGCTCACTGAGTAATGTTCTAAAAAATCCAGAACCTAAATTAGTGGTCCCATTGGTACTGGCTTTTCTTTCTTAGGGAGTAGTGAATCACAGAAGTTACTCATGTGCACTCTTTATTTTTATTTAATTTAAACATAGAAACAGACGATTCTGAACATTTTCTGATTACGCTAACTAACATTACTGATAACGAAATGAAGGGCTTTTCGCTTCAAGATTCAAAATTTAAGGTAGACGCAGAAAAAGTCTATTTCTGATACGGGTCGAACTGTTAATGGGAGAAGTGTTATATAGTTATTTTTATATATCAAAGCAAGTTAATCTTTTAAATAGTGTTGGCTTTGATAAAAATAACACAATACAGAGTAATTTATTACAAATCGTCCCTTTATTATTGACTATATAATAACCTCTTAACCTCTCACTGATGTGCTGCTGATGTACTTTAGCAGTGCTCACTGAGTAATATTCTAAAAATCCAGAATCTAAATTAGTGGTCTCATTGGTACTGGCTGTTCTTCCTTAGGGAGTAGTTAACCATGGAAGTTACTTATGTCCGCTCTTCATTTTTATTTATTTAAACATAAAAACGGATGATACCAAGCACATTAACGTGATGACAACAAAACGAAGAACTTTACGTCAAGATTTAAAATTTAAGGTAGATGCGAAAAAAGGCCATTTCTGATACGAGTAGAATTAATAATAGGAGAAGTGTTATATAGGTAATATCCTAAAAAAAATTCAGAGCAATTTGAAGTGGTTTATTGATTCTGGCTAATCTTCCTTAGGGAGTAATTAACCGCTGGGTATTACTCACACCCAACCCTTTATTTTTATTTTATTTAAACAAAGAACAGACGATACCGATCACGTTAACGTGATGATAATGAAACGGCTACTTAGAATTATCTAGATGTTCTTTTACAAAAATACGCTGTGAAACGAATGATTTTTTAAATTTATTTTTATTGTATAAGTATAACTTTTATTTTAATTTATTTTTTTTTTTTTAAAAAAATAACTTTTTGATGGAGGTAATGAAATCGAACATTTTAATAAAAATATTAATTTTATGGATCTAAAGATAGAAAATCCACTATTTAAAAGGTCAACAAGATCTTGTATTATCACTTTATTTTTTTAATTAATATATATATTTTATTATTATTAAAAGTAACGTTTTCATTTATGGCAACTGTTTTAGAAATGGATTTTGTCAATATGAAGATTAAATATGAAAATTTCCATTTAAAATTTTATAATAAAGTTTAACTTAAAATTTTATATTTCAATAAATAATTAATCAAATTATACTTGAAGGAATTAATCTTAAAATTTATCACACAGTAATTTTTATTATTTAATCATTTAATAGAAACTTTATTTCATATTATATTTGTAACATGTGATACGTGACATACGAGACATAGTAAAATTTCTAAATAAATAATAAAGAGAAATTGCAAAATGTTATAAAATAATACATTGCTTTCAAAAATATGATTCAGTAGAACCGTTGCCTTCATTAAGTTATAAACCACGTTTATTATTAGAAAATATTTTAAAATATCTTGAGTTTCAACTAAAAGGAAAGGTAGCTTGGTATATTTGGGAGTTACAGAATGAAATATATACCAATACATTTTTTTTTAACAATCGAATCTTTATTGATATTATAAAATCAACGAAAAAATACATTCGAACTTTTTTTGTATACAACATCATTTTTTATTATACATTGGTATACTATACAATAGTTGAAATGTAGATTAAATGATTACAAGTCGTACATTAATGAATAATTAAATTATTCTATGTAACTAAGTAATAATTAATCGTTTATATTATTCTCTTAGTTGAATAGTAATCAAATTATATCGAAATTTAAAGGAGAATTAAGAATAGTATGTTGATAAACGACAAGCCAAATTTTTTTTTCAAAAAAAAAAATGATTGCCCTTACACACATTCGACTCACAAAAATAGCAAATTATCAATATACGTAAGATAGGTAAGTCAGACCTAAAAAGTTCCGTCTTGTCACACTCTTACTACGAAATTTTAAAAGGATATAAAAAAAAAAATAGTGAGAGAGAGGGAGGGAGAGAAGGAGAGAGGAAGAGAGGGAAAGAGATAGAGAGATATATATTAAATTTTAAAAAAAAAACTCAGAAATATCGAAATACAGGCGAAACAAAACAGATATACAAGAAACGAAAAGAAAAGAAATATCATGTTTTTCAGCTAACATTTTATGCGTAACTATATAATATTATATTTTTAACTAAAGTAACATTATTATATATATTTTCTAACTAGCGTTAACTGCTATTGTTTCACTATATGTTATTGCTTAATACATAATTTAAGTTATACAATGTGTTATTGAATGGCATCAGTTGATATAGGGTTCATTGTTCAATATATTTAAGCATTAAGTAACACGTAGCATTTGTTAACATATTAAATGCCTGCCAAAAACTTATCAATGATATTTTTAAATTTCTACTTTTCTCAATTGTAGTGATATTAAAGATTTTTCAGGAAGTGAAATAAATCAAGTGATTTAATTATTTTTTCTGATGTAATAATTATTAAATTTATGCAAAATTGTTGAAGATCAAATAAGTTAATTGAAAACTTATTTTATGAATAAGTTCAAAATGCTGTTCTATCCATTGCAATTTATTTACTATGAAATTCTTTTGTAATCAACAAGTTCTTAAAGAAGCAAGTCATCAGTAATTACCAAGACATTAAGGATTTTTAAACGTCATAATCATCAAGTGTAAGAACACTGTCATATATATATCTATATTATACAAAGAAAGAAAGTAAGAAATATGTATTTAAATATTTAAAAAATTAATATAAATGTATAAATCAATGTTTAGTTAGTTCACTCTTACTTTAAAATAATTTGAAAGGATTTTAGAAATATATTTGACAACTTTAAATAAGCTAAGTTTTTATTATGATTTTGTTTATTTAAAGCTAAAGTTTATCGTAAATATGGAAAACGGTAATACAAAATATTTATATGCACATGAAATATTTTTACATTAAGGTCTTTACCAACTTCTACAATAACATCGTAAAATTCATTATTATCCAGTAATTTAATGTAATTGACTTAACTTGGATAAAAATTGTATAAACATTTTTATAAATTTTTAAAACGAATGAGAATAAAATAAAGATTTATGGATAAATTAACAGAAATTTCTTTTTGATTAATAAAAGTTGATCATGTAATCCAGTATTTATACATAAATAGATAAATCTTTAATAAAGATTGTATAAACATTTTTATAAAATTTTGAAACGAATGAGAGTAAAATAAAGATTTATGAGATAAGTTAACAAAAATTTCTTTTTAATCAATAAAAGTCGATCATGTAATCTAATATTTGTACATAAATAGATAAATTAATTAAATAATTACTATGCATACTTATGCTACCAATTATTCTTATTTCTCTTAAAATAAGTGTTCTTTTGTGGATCTTTCACCTAAGAAATTTATATTATACAGTTACATTGATATAATTATCAATTATTACATTTATTTATAAAATAAATAGAGTAATAAACAAATTTGAATTTATTTTATAATAAGCAAAAAAAATTTCAGTAAGTTGGTTATTTGTTAAATGTGATTTTACATAAAAAATAAAATAAAGAAGGTATCATATTTTCAAAAATCTATTCCAAGAAGATACTTTGTTTCAAATATTTTTCAAATCTGAAAATATATTAATATGTGTAAAATGGAATATAGTTTAATAAATAAAAATGAAAATTGCTATTAATTCTCATATGTAATTTCTTACTTTATTTAGCATTGAAATTTTAATATTTAATACATATTTGCAATCTATATAAAATTATATTAATTTCTTTATAATCAAAATACTTTATAATCTTTTATAGAAAATTGATCTTTGGTATCCCTTATCTTTTTTTCATAATGAGTCTTTTTGCAATATATTAAAGTGTAATCTGTTGATCTATTTAGTAAATAGGTATAAATATCAGAACTTTTAAAACATGATCCATTAAAATAAAGATAATGTAATGCATTATTTATATTTTTCACATTACTTAAAATTGTATCTTTAAAAAAGTTATCCTTATTTTTAAAAGAAAATATAAAACTGTCTTTAGTTTTGCCCTAAATATTATTATTATTTTTCCATGTTATAGAATTATAACCTCCCAGAATCTCTTCTGTTTCTTTTACTTTAATAATTACAACAGTATTAGGTTTATTATCGCATAATTCATGAATTTATTAGAAGTAAATCCATCTTGAATTCCTTGTAGTAGTAAATGAATTCATAAGGTAAATATAAGTCTCTAGCATTATTAACATATACTTTATCAATCCATCTTGAGATTAAGAAAGCAATCTTCAAATTAATGATTTTTGAATCAAAATTTCCAATTCTAGGAAGTAAAATGTTATAAGGTATTTTATTTTTAGAATCTAAATAGTATGTTAATAAATTTTCATATAGTTAATGATTTAAAAGCTTTTTATACAGATGAACTTTTTGCAAGAATTCTTTAGATGACAAACTGAAAATCTGATCAAAGGAAGATGCTGTTGTAAAGTATTTTCCATCAATTAAAATCATCATCTGTTCAAGTTGCAGGGTCTGGATTAAGAGTTGGATTTGTGCAAGATCCCATTTCAATACATGTGCATAAATTTCCTCTTCACTCATTTGTAAATCGTCTCTTTTAATGAGTAATATTAAAGATTTTTCAGGAAGTGAAGTAAAATCAAGTGATTCAAATATCTTTTCAGGTGTTTTAACCATTAAATCTGTACAAAATTGTTGAAGATCTAATAAATTTATTGATTGGAAACTTGCTTTATGAGTAAATTCAAAATGTTGCTCCATCCATTCAGTTTCATTTTCAATTAAGTTGCTTTGTAAGTAATCAACAAGTTCTTGAAGAAGCAAGTCATCAGCAACCACCAAGAGATTAAGGATTTCTGAAGTGTCATGCTCATCAAGTGTAGGAATGGATCGGTCCTGGTAAGACCGGTCTTAGACCGGTTAATAGGACCGGTCCTTGCGGTCCTCGGTCCATATTTTGAG
>CAJVPQ010001370.1:0-18545 GCA_910591825.1 Funneliformis caledonium
AAGTATCAAAATTTTAATAAAATTTGTATCGCGTTGGATCGTTAAAATGTGACGGATACTTTTGATCACCCACTGTAGTTTCGACAGTTTCGGTTTTCGTCGTATCGAAAGGGTTTCGTCGTATCCCTTATTATGATTTTAATATAGTTTTCTTCTAAGTTTCAACTGTTATTAAGGGGTTTCGTCCCTCATCTATAGTTAATATTATAATTATATAAAATTATATAAAATCAGTTAATTATAGCTATAATCTTATCAATATAAAAAAAAAAAACGCTGTCAAATCAATAAAAAAAATTTTCATTACAATAATATCAAGTTTTACTTAAAAATAAATCAAATAAATAAATAATTTATTATTAGAAATATCAACCTATTTTAAAGATCACCTAATTTTTAGCAAAATGAACTTCTCGGTTCTTTTAAAATAATGCATAAACTCACCCTAATATAGTAAGTTACAATAAATTATATTCGAATCATTTTTAATTTTTTTTATTAAATTAGTTTTCCTATCACAATTTCAATGTTTCAATATAAAAAAAAATGAATGATTAAATTAATAATATTAAATTAAAAATCCTAAAGCTAAAATAAAAAAAAAATTTTTTACTTGCATAACATTCTCTTGAAACTTGAGCGGCTAAATTAACGATGTACTATGTACTTTTAGTTACATAAGCCGAAACTGGAACTAAAATGAAAGTTGGGCGTTATTACAGATTAAATAATGTATTTAAATGTAATAAAATGAAATGTATAATTATCCCTCATGGATGAAAAGGACAAATTATTTACCGAGGATAAATAAAAGAGATATAATTGTATTTCCTTGCGATAAGTTGATGATGTATAAGAACAACAAATATGGATGGATAATCTCCGTTTCGTTTCGTATCAATCTAATGTGTTTAATCAATGTTAAAAGGCGTTTCAGATTGTAGATCAGAGCATTCTATAATGAACGGATGAAAATAAAATCTGTAGTATTCTTTTCTATTTAAGGTAGGTAATAATGTAATTAGTAATCCGTTATTTACTTTACGCGTATTTCTACACATTTACTTTAATGAAAGTTAATAAAGCATCGTGTTTCCTTTTTAAATAATATGCTATTTTCAAGGATAAACGTTTGGGCCGACATGAAAATAATTTTACCATTTTGTCGTTACACGATTGTAAGGTTACCGATTTGTCGATCGATTCTAAAATTATTTCGAGAACATTCTTGTAATTAATGTAAATTATTGTTAGCATGCATCGTAAATCCGTTTCAATTTCTTTAAAAAAAAAAGATAAATTCTAAGAATTCGTTTGTTTACACCTTGTTCTTCGTATTTTGATAACAAATATCCCAGCTTGGATTTATTTACCAATGCAGAATGAATTAAGAACAAACAGGAATAAATAATTGTACAATTGAAAGAAATAATGAAATCATCCGCGGACCCATCCGCGGCTCACCTGTGGTACCTGCAAATAATAAAAATAATAACATACAATTTATGCAACATGTAATAATCTTTATGTAACCTACTCGAAGTGTTCTACCTAAAATCCTGTTTTTCGTCATAATATTTTTTTAAATAAGTTGATCACATTTTACATGTTTTGCATTGTTTGTTTGTTAATCACCATTTTAGTTTGTTTATTTTTCGTGTAACTCGTTGCACCCTTTCCCTCTAAATAATCCCTTTCCAAAACAGTTTAATCTTAAAAATTAAAAGTTTCGGATATTTCCCAATTAAGAAAGTAACTATCGAGGATTTAAAAGTCTCGATTTTAATATTTTTGATTTGTCATTGAATAATTTCCTTTATTGATTACTTCCGCTTATTCACGTGTTAAAAATAATCATACAAAGACTTTCTTTTATTTCTTTCTCGGTTGCCAAGATGCAGTACGCTCGGATATCTCCACCTTTTGTTGGTCATATTGAAACTTGTTCACAAATAAAAGGATTAACGGATCTTGATTGGTGTAAAATTGTAAAATAACATGCGTTCGATTTTTTTTTTATTAAAGTTTACACATCATATTACACAAGAAGAAATCGATTCGCAAACCGCGAATTGTAATGCCAAGACAAAAAGCATTCGTAATTTCATTAATTTAATTTAGTTTAGAATGCTTGATTATTTATATTCTAAATTTAATATTAATTAATAATATTTTATACTAATATACTTTTTGTTTTTTTTAATAAGTTCGCTTTTTCTATACCAATTATAATGACGGCAAATTAGATAGTAAGTGTTCATGAATGACGTTTAATGCTTTGTCGGAATTACGCTCATCAATCACACATGAAATGTTAATTTCTGATGCCCCTTGGGAAATCATTTCGATATTCACATTTGCCGCAGCGAGCGTAGAAAACATTCTACCAGCAATACCCACCATGTTCTTCATTTGTTTACCGACCAAACTTAATATTGCCATATCTTTAAGTATATCAACCTAAAATAATTAAATATATATAATGTCAATATAATTCAAAATCTCGCTGATGTCATAACCATTTAAATTCAACGTACCGTGCCTAATTTCCTCAATTCGTTCAATGCCTTATCTAAATCTCCTTCTACGCCAAGTGCCATAGATACATGGACTTCACTCGTAGAGATCAAATCTACAATAATCCCATAAGTATCTAGTGCTACAAAGATTTGTGCGAAAAATCCGTGACTGATGGTTTTACGATTTGAATGAATATTTAGAACGATAATGTTATTCTTTATGGTAACAGCTGTAGGATGTCTTCTGGACATATCATCATGGTATCCATTTTCATATAGAAGGGTTGAAAAGCAACGTCCGTTTGAAAATCCTTTTCTAAATGGGACCTTACTAATCTCATTAATATCGGGAAAGATAATTGTTCCTTTACCATTTGGGTTATTAACGTTTTTTATACGAATTGGAATGTTCGCTCTTATAACTTGTTCCATAGTAAATGGATGTATCACTTCAGATCCATAATATGTAAGCTCTGATGCTTCTTCGGGTGTAATGATTGGTAAAAGCCTTGCATTGCAAACTTTACGAGGATCTGCTGTAAAAATTCCATCAACCTCCTTCCAAACCTGAAGTTCCTTGGCCCCAAGTCCCACTGCCAGGAGTGCTGCGCATAAATCCGTATAGCCTCGCCCAATGCTATTAAGAAGACCTCCCGGTACCAGTCCAAAATATCCTGTAGTGAACATCGATTCATTTAACATTGATTAAATAAATAAATAATATATATGTATATAAAGGGAGACAAATTACCAGTGATAACGGGCACGCGGTTTTCACATTTACTAACTACATCCGTGATTCTCTTTGCTAAATAATCGTAAAATTTTTGATTTAGATTGTTTTCGTCAAATCGTTGATCAATAATATTATCTAAATTAACAAATTCGGCATCTATCCCCTATGGAACAAAAGCAAAAAAAAAAAATTTTTTTTTTTTGAGTTCTCTTGAATTAATTTACTCATCAATGATGAAATCAATGACGAAACAAAGAATACCTTGTCTTGTAAGACAGCCGTAATAATACGACAGGACAACCTTTCTCCAAATCCGATGATAATATCTTGTGAGCGTGGTGAAATTTCCTCAATGATCTATAACGAAGCAGGACCATCGATTAACTTTCATAAATTTAATTTTATCGATATAATTAAATAAATTTTTACCTGTGCGGCATCCAAGAAATTTTTGAGCAGCAAGCAATCATGAATCAATTGCTTTTCTAATTCTTTTAGGATTTCTTTATTCATGATAATTTCTTGTGAAGCTTTCACATGTTCTTGACAAATTTCATTTACGATTCGAACATATTTTTTGGAATCCTTTTTGAGTGCTTCTTTTGAAGCTTCAAGTAACCTATTAGTGGTTCCTTTTGCCTTTGATTCGCCACTACGTGCAGAACATACTAAAGCGACTCGTCGCACTTCCAAACAAGGTCTGTATACATAAGAAGCGAAAAGAGTAATTTAAGTACATGGATCGAATTCAACGAGCTGAGATGTTGAAAAAAAAAATAACAGATCGTAGAAGTTTTACCCACTTTACGATATTATTCGCGATATTTTCCAGAAATTTTCCAATACTTGTACCACCAAACTTTTGCACATTCCAAGGAAGGTATTCTTTATTAGTTATAAGAGAAACTGGAAGGTGCATAGCCGCCATTAGTAATTTAAATTTTGAACGAGATAAGGAAAAATTTTTTTTTTTTTTTTTTTTGATCTCGATTTATCTGATTACATCTGTTGTTGCACATCAAATTGATAAATGAAAATAATGAATATATGAATATAATATGCAGGATGCCAATCTTGAATAACGTCAAGATGAGTCACTTCCTTTTAAAGAGCACCGAAATTTGATTAAAATGACCAAAATTGGTTAAAGGTAATTTTTTAACAGAACTTCTAGTTCTCAATGGACTGCGACACTCCCCTGTGCCAACCTGCGCTTACGGTATTGAATAATGGAAAAGAAAATGGGAGAATACCGAAATGGCACATCATACCGAAAAAGTTGTAGGCTTCACAGGATATTTCGGAACGTATGTTTTAGCCGAAAAGGTTAATCTATTGGCTATCTTGATAATAGGCTTAAAAAAGATCTCAGGCTGTTCCAAAACAAAGAGTTTGGTCATAACAGAAAGGTTAAGTGAAATTCGAAACAAATCACTCGAGTTTAATCAAGTCTCGAGATAAGACCATCGTACAAGATGGAATTTTCATTCGATTTTTCTCTTATCTTGGTGATTTTTCCCGTTTTTTTTTTTAACGCGCATTTGATCACACATTTACTAAAGGTGTAATAATATGTACGTTAAGACACTGACTAAAGAAAACGCGTCACTTTTTTTTTTTAAAAAAAAAAATTTCTATCAATTTAATTATGATAATTTGATCCCAAAACAAATAATATAAAAATATAAATATAGTAAAAAACACCAAAATTTAGTTCATAGTCGCAAGACTTTATTTATTCAACATTGAATCGTCACATTTTTTATTTAAAAATAAAAAAAATTCTTAATCTATAAATATAATACAATGAATGGTCTACGAAATCTGCATTGAGAACCTTAAATTAAAAATAGCAGGTTCCTTGAATATCAAGATCAAAAATCAAGAATAAGTACATGGTCAGTGCTGTGCAAAATTGACATTATTATGTATAAAACAAAACATCTGCTTTTATAGCCACAATGCTTTCTCCGAGTAAAAAAAAAAAAAAGGGAAAAAAAAAACTTAACTTTATTTTTTTTTTTGTTATTTAATACAAATTTAGTAATCAGTAATTAGTAAATTTACAATTTACAATAAAAACTATCAAATGTTTGAATAATTGTATGTGATGATGGGCTTAGAAGCATTGAATAGACAAATATTTGTTAATGGAGATAAGCCAAATTTTGAATCGAATGTATATTAATTTAGATTAATTTTCTTTTAGGCTTAGAGATAAATAACCCTTTTAAATCAATACCAACTCAATTTAAAAGATTTTAATTTAATCAGCCTAATGACATAAGCCTCTTTGTTTAGGACTAAGCCTCTTAATAAACAAATGTTATGGTAGTGGCTAGAATATCCATCATTAAATTTACATCTTTTCGCGGCTTTTCCAGGCTTACTGTTTTGTTTGACAGCAGATTGATTGTTTTTTTTATCGTTAGAACTTACTAAGGTCGCGGCAAAAGTCCGAAAAATTTTTATTCGAAAAAAAAAAAAAGAATTGTTAAAGATTGTTTATCAATCTTGTCGATTCACATAAACACACGTATAAGAAATTGCTTTGTAAACATCATTAATTTAATACACGTGATTCACATTCAATCATCATATCTTTGATACTTGATAATATTTTTATTGATTCCAAAGTCTTAAGAGAAAAGAAGAAATCTTAATTGATTAATTATAATTCTTACGTATTGATATGAACTACAATGGCTTTGTAATCACTTTCGCAGAACGAGAGGGGTTGTGAAGTTTACTCATTTATGGTAAAGAGACTAAAATTTATTTGACATCTATAACCTATTTCTATTCTTAGTATGAATTTCGTAAAGAAATCGTTTTTAATATTAAAAAATTGTAAACAATCAATGTTTTCTATTGCCCCTATATATATATATATATATGTGTCAAAACTTACTACTACTACACATAAATAAAATTTTCATATTAATACAATTTTGTACCATAATTAATTGCTACATATCATATAGTAATTTAAAAATATAAAAACTCTTTGAATTAGAGATTACTTAATATTTTCGTGAAATTAAATGTCTAAAGGCTTAATAAAAAATTAGGGTCGATTTCAATTCGTATCGTGCTTTGAGTAGTCGACCTGTGGACCCCTGGGAAGAGATGCCGTCGTAGTATTTATAAATTGGCTTCCGCTTTGAGCAATGGTATGCTGCGGGAACCCAGGGTAATGTCTTTGACTTGACATTTGTAAATACGGAGACGAGTAAGGATGATGTAAAACGGTTCTCTGTTGTGCTAAACGTTGCTGTTGCTCTTGAATTGCAATTTGCGCACGCTTACGTGTTAATTTCGCAAAATCTGTGATGATTTTATTTTGTTAAGGTGACCTTCTTTCTGATGTAAAAAAAAAATTTTCATCATTATATTATACACTCACGCAATCCACACGCGTTACATAACGTTCTTGCCCCATCTGGTCCTCGTCGCCATTCAGGTGTCTCTTGAATGTTACATGAATGACACCTTCCTGGGGGGGCTGGTCTTTTCTAATGATTCATAAAGTTAATATAAGGGTGGTTTTCGGAATTCTGTCACACTTTTTCGTGAAACTTACCGTTCTTTTTCGATACTTTGGACGTGCCGGAGAAATACCCGCACTCGTTCTTTTGTTTCTAATTAGATCAATTTCAGTCTTCAAAAAAAAAAAAGAAAAGAGGAATAAAGTAAATCAATTATATTGAGATTACGCCGACAAGCGAAATCATCTCAAAATACAAACCGGGCCACGACGATTCGTCTCATCTTTCAAAGCATTTAACACGTAAAGAACCTCAAAAGCTTTATTAATCATTTCGGTAACGTGCGCTTCCGACGGAAGGGGGGCTGCTGGTTGCATCGGCCAGACATCTGGTCGATGATTGCCAATGCGACTACGTATTTCACCATACTGGGCGGCGAATTGACTAATAAGGGCACAATGGTCAATTATCTAACATTTCATAATGAAAATCTTTAGATTAACCAACCCGGTAAACATCATTTAAAATGTTAAGAAAAAGAGAAGGGGGATGAACCTTTTTCAAGTCGGCCATTGTCTTTTCATTCCCTCGATTAACAGATTGGTAAACGTCCTTTTCAAAGGAAGCACGATAGTGATGATACTCTGAAGGAAATCCATTGGACGCTATAGCGGCATTATATTGCATGTTCTGCTGTTGCAATTGTAATGTGGAACTCTGCTTGGAATCATCTCTCGAAGGCATACCGAGTTGTTGCTTTGATGGTGACATTTGTGTGGCATCGCCTTCGGTTGAAGATGAGTGTTGTTGACTCTGCTGCCATTGGGATTGCTGATAAGTTGGTGAAGGTGTAAACGAACTATCTGGATATGGAGCCTGAGAAAGTATTTTAAGTTCGTTAGAAATTTTAACACATGACTTTTTGATTATGACAAACTTACGACTGACTCTGGTGGCGAAGGTCTATGTTCCGAGGTAAGTGCATTCAATGAAGAATGAATGTTTGGCGATCTACTTTGCTCGACATGAAGGTTCGAATTGGATCTACTCAAACTTGGAGTGGTAGGGGGAGGGCTAGGGTGTAAATGAGTAGGTTGCGGAGATTCCAAGGATAAGGAACGAAGATTTAATAGCGAAGGTGAATTACTAGCGGAATTCTTATCGACAGAATTAAGCTTAGATTGTAAATAAGGTTGGCTTAACGCGGTAGGATTATCTTGTTGCTTAGATGATTTTTCAGAAGGTTTTGATATGGGATGTAAAAGCGACGAGATTGAAGGCAAAGTGCTCTTATTTTTAGGTGATTCGACCGAATTTGTATTTGAAGCTGTACTTGTTTTTGGAAAAGACGCGCTAGAGGACATTATTCTCTCGATTGGAGGCAAAGAACATATTGAAGCAACATCCATATTGGTTAAATTATATTACGCTTTGCTAATAGACGAATATGAAGGAGAAAAAAAGAAAAAAAAATCAAGATTGTTTGAAATTGTGTCATTAAGAGCACAATTCATTATGAGATGATAACTTAGGTAAACAAAGAAAAGTTATTTTTACCGTTATATATGTATAACTTCTGTAGTATGCTGTAATTGTACTGTCGACAGCTCTAAAGGTATAGATTAATAATATTTCGATAATTTTTATATAAATTTTTATGAATTCTAAATTAATAATGAAATGTGAAACGATTAATTTAAAGTTAAAATCAAAGCGCGTTTGGTGCGCATGCAAATTTACCGGTCTATTTTATATAAAAGGACTGACACAATAAAAAAAATTTAATTTTTTTTTTTTTTTTTTTTTTTATAATACCGCCAAAAGAACATTGGGCGGAAGAAAAGGTTAATCAGTGGCAACACTTTTGAAAAAGTGGCGGGGTTTACATTTTTAATGATTATTTTAAAGCTTTTTTTTTTTTATATAACGACCAATCAATAATATTAAAAAAAAGTAAAGTGTTAAAAAAAAAAAATATTTTAATAGGATTAAACCGTAATCTATACAATGCAATATTATGTAGTAATAATTATATACTGTAACATAAAACCTTAGTTATATAAATATATATAATAAATATATAACATAATATATAATAATAGTATATAACATAATATAATATAATAAATATAATGTAATATAATAGAATTTTCGACTATCAACGATTTTAACTCAGTTGGTGGGGCTGCAAAGTAAATCTAATACCTTGCTTGTTAGCCGTCTTAAACCAGTGCCACAATTGTTTCACCGCGCAAAATGCAATTCTATTATTCTATTTTAATTTAAAAAAAAAAATACCAGGTATTTATAAACAAGCATGTTGTAAGCGTGTTCGCATGCAATGAGTGACCTGGTTCAAAAGCTGGATTTCCAACGTTAGCGACGGGTATTCCCTAGTTGGAGATTTGTCCGAGATGTACCACATACGTTTATGCTTTTGTTGAAGGTTGTTTGGATGTTTTTAAAAAACAATCGCTTGCCGTAACGCGAATTGTAGAAATCGAATTAACCCAACAAAAAAAAAAAAAAAAATTCTTACACGTCCGAATAGGGTCAACAGTTGCATTATATAGCTTGGTATGATCTGGTGAATGGGAGGGAACTGATCGGATCGACATCACACTCAATCTGTTATTCATCACCGGGTCAAATTTGGTTAAGCCAAAAAAATCCAAAAGGGCTGTGAATTTGATTACTTCATCTCGTAATAAATCTAACCAAGCGATTTCGTTTGATACCTTTCCATTTAAAAAATGAAAAGGATCTATTTTGACATCTTTTTTGTATAGCAGGACAGGAAAGTTACACACATATCGAGATTTCAAAAATCCCTTGGCATTATCTTGGCATGTACTTGTGGTTTAAACTATAATCGATGCTGGCTCCCGTCAACCACAGACGTATTCACGTAATTGTTTTTAAAAGATTCGATTCTAAAAATAAAAAATAAATAAAACTGTAGATTAGATTGATCACGTGAATCACACGGTTTTTGTCAGCGTTACTTTCAGTGTGATAAAAACGAAATGAACATGTCAGTCGATGATGTAAACAAACTGAAACAAATAAAAAAGTTCATACATTTTTAAAAATCGTTAATGCAGTAATGGCGCAAGACATTATTATTAATGACCACAAGATGGTACAAGATTTACAGGATCATACATCGGAACTTCTTTAAAATAGAAGTTTTGTGTAAAATTTTCATGTAATCCCTTTGCATTTACCAATGAAACGGAATTAAAGTGTTTTTTGGTTGGTTCAAGGGATCGTCAATTTATTTTTATGCACGTCAATGATCTTTTTTAGAATTAAAAAAACCAATGTCGCACAATCTAAATTTTACAAATCGAAATCTAAATGCAGAAAAAATCGACATCATTTATTTTTAGTTCATTTGGAAAAAAAAAATTAATTTTTTTATCATCCCTATTTTCTCTCAATTTGGTAATTGTTTATTACCCACAACGCATAGTGGTTTTTAAAATTCAGTAAGTTCTTTTTATTGCTCTTTTTTTGGAAAGTTGTTGCTTCAAAACTTACTTTGCCTCGTCAAAGACTTTTGAGTTTGCATGCGTTTTAATAAAGATATTTTAATGTCTTTTTGATCAAATTCTTTTTAGGTTTGGTCAAAAAGGGTGTTATTAGATTAAATTTCTCGGATCGATCTTTTACGTATATTTTTTAATATATTATTAAACAATAATAATGACTAAGTTACGTTTCTATAATTGTTGTGGAATCATTGACTTACAACGAGGTAAGAAACAAATAAAAAAATTCCATTAGATCGGTTCAGATATAATAATATGTACTTGCACAATTAATAAAATTTTCTCTTGACATCAGGTGTTGTTCTTATTACAATATTTGCTTTGGTAACCTTACATGTAGATGATAATGTTGTGCCTAACATATTGTCAATTTATTAATATAATTTTTTTTTTTTGATTTTAAAGCTTAATAAAATTTCCGGTTTTTTCGGGATACCAACAATTTTTGATGGAGGTGGAACATCATCCATCATTTCATATATATATTCGATCATTGCATCAATAGCAATTACATATTTTCTGCTTTATGGCGTTTTCCCGGTATTTTAATTTACCTTTTTTTTTTTTATTTTTATTTTTTTTTTTTAAAAAAAAAAAGAGGTATAAAAATCTAAATGTTTTCACTATTTTATTTTGAAAAGGAAAATCCGAAGATTATCAGATACTATTCTCATTTTTATTGGATGGATTTATTCATAAATGTATTATTTACATCAATATTTGGAATTTGGTGGTATTTGATAACGGACCATTTATTATTGGCGGAAACTGAAAAACCGAAACAAAATAATGAATTGATTAATAATAAGGAGGCAGTTAAAGTATTGGAAACTTCAACGTTACCAGCATGGAAAGCTGAATCTGCCATTGCAATCATTATTTTGATCTCAACAGCACTTATACATGTATGTCTTTTATTTGTTTAATGTGATTGTAATATTATTGTGTATAAATGACCTCATTTTTTTTATTATTATTTATTTATTTATTTATTTTTAAAAGGGTTATTTTGCTCTTGTGATTCATTCTTATGCAAATTTCGTACAAAAAAAGAAACCCTATTATCCTTCTTCAGGAATTATTCCTGTTCCCCGTGTATCATCATCCGGGACATCATTATTGAAACCGGAGGATAATTCTCGTAGACATTTAAGTGTTGAGTTGGAAGATGAGGAATTACCATTTAATTATTAAGAACATTGTATTGCATTGTATTTAATAGGAATATATATATACATTAGTATATAAAATCATCTGTATATTTTTTAAATAGAATTAATTTGATTCATAACAATAAATATATATAAATATATATGTTATATCAAACGGGTAATATTAATATTGTTTAAGATTACACGATATTGATTTTACACTTTCTATTATATTTTTATTATACAGAACCCTAATCTTTCAAGACTTTATTAGAAATTCAAACTTTTATTGAAATTATAATTATTTCTATCTTTAATGAAGTAAAATTAATTAAATACCTATTTTTTTTTTTTTTTATTTTATTTTATTTTAAAGGATATTATATTAATTAAAGTGAAAATTTGTTTTAACTAGTAATTAAAAAAATAGGGTTATATCTGCCAGTGTATAATATATTACAGTAGGATTCAAAAAGATGTTATAACTATATATAAATTGTTGTTTATATATATCTATATATATCTACATTATTCAGTTCATTTCCATTGTATCTTGTTTTTGATATTCTTGTCTAAATCTCCAACTCTTAATATTTAAATTTAGATTTGAATAATAATTCTTCAATGCTATCGTAGAGGATTAATCAAAAATGAATTAAGGTCAGTTAATACAACAAATGTATTTAAAAAATTTTTATTAATTTGATTATTACCTTGTGTTGAAAATGTTTCCTTGTATTTTACTCTTATATACCAAAATGGCACCCCAGCAAGGATGAATCCAATTGCTGCGAGTGACTGTAACGGAACACGCGCGAAAGGCATTATGACTAAAAATATGGCCACGCAACAAAATATAATGGGAGTGCTAAGCCAAACCTTATATGGTCTATGATTTCAAATAAAGTTATTATAATTTTGAAAAATTTTCATCATAATCAGTTATTTATTTATTCATGCTGACCTTCTTAGATCCGGTTCTCTCCATCTTAATATTAATAATCCAAACGAAGTGAGAAAATAAAATATCCATGCAGCAACAGAAACAAAATTTAATAATGTCAGAAAAGTTCCCGGAATTATCATTACTATGGTCAATACTGCTTGCATAATTAAGGCTGCCGTAGGGGTGTTCCAAGTTCCATGCACCTTTCCAAGGAAAGAGGGCAAGTAACCTTCGCGAGCTGCAACATAAATCAATCTTGACCCCGTGAAAATACTTCCATTCGCTGCACCAAAGCAACTAGCAGCAACACAGAGTGCGAAAATGACACCCCCTACGGGACCGAAAACTTTCCTACCAAAATCCTAAATAAACAAGTTAATTATTTTCGATTAACCTTAGATATTAAAAGAAATATACTTACTAATGCTATGGTATTTGTATTGGTGACCACGGATGATGGTAATACAGCGTAATAAGCGACATTCGCCAACGTATAACATACTATAACTATCGGTAACCCAACCATTATTACACGTGGAAGGTCTCGCGCAGGATTTTTCATTTCACCAGTAACATAATTTACATTATTCCTAAACGAAAGATCGTTTAATAGAGAAATCTATAACTCTTAGTGAAAGATCCAAATGAAGAAATGCATTAAGAAACTTAGATATTTGAAAACCTACCATCCATCATACGCCCAAAGACCTAAATGATATATATTGTTTTCGAAATGAATATACTATCCATCGAAATGCGTAAGATAATCTAAATAAACTAACCTGAATAAAAAGCTAGTGCATAGTCACTAGTTCTCGTTGAACTGCCTTCAAATACATCTCCTTCAAAATTATTTGTAAATCCACCTTTACCTAACACAACGAATCCTATTACAGCTATCACGGCCAAAGTGATTAATTTCAAAGCGGTAAATATGTCCTGTGTTCTAGTAGCCAGACGAACACTATATGCATTTATAAAAGAAATAATTATTATGCATAAAGATGCCACTATTTTGTTTAACCAAACACGAGTTTCATCTGGGAGATTCACATTAAAGGCTGAATGATAAACGATACGATTTATATATTCTGCAAAAATCACTGCGATAATCGCATTGCTCCCTGGCTATCAAAAGAAATACTTGATCAGAATATAAATTAAATTCAAAATTTTTAAGGTTAGTTTTCCAAGGTACCTTTAAACAAGTTATGGCCGTCCAACTGTATAAGAAAGCCAATAAGCTTCCATATGCATGATTTAAGTATGCATGTTCACCTCCAGATAGTGGGATTTCAGATCCTAATTCTGCATAGGTAAGTGCTCCCGTACAAGCTAAGAATCCACAAACTATCCATACAACTAACGACATTCCAACTGACCCCGCATGCAATGCAACAGGACCTGGCGATGCAAAAATTCCAGAACCAATCATCAAACCAACCACTAAAGTCAGTCCATTAAAGAATGTAACTTCCTTCTCTAAACTCGTAGGACGTCTCTGCGTTTCTGTTAAACTTAGTGGTATTAGATGATCGTCGAAATCAAAAACGTCGCTTTGTCGATCACTTGATTGTATAAACGTTTGTTGGTCATCGTCACTCAATTCAAAAGAATCGTGACGTTCCGTGTTTAATAAATTACTTTCCTCCGTTGCATCGAAAATAACAGCTGCTTGTTCTTTTTCCTGAGTAGACATTATTTTTGTATACTATTAAGAGCGAAAATTTTAAAATTAAATCTTATACATGAGGATGTTACACGGACACAAATTTTAAATTGATAGGTCGATCATGATTTTTTTGATTATATTTTATTAAATTTTACTTTTATTTTTCAACAAAAAAGAAATTAACCCGGAATTCAAAATTATAAAGTTTATCCGCGAAACACATGTTCTAAATGTTGATTTGCCCTTCCTGTTATTACATCAATTTCATATTCTCATTATCATTAATTTCATCATCGGTATTTTCAACAAAGCTACGAGATCCAAGTCCAATATTATCTTTGTAACTTCCACTTTCAATATTTCCCATTAATGCAGAATTTTCTAAATTGTTAGGTATGTCATCTTTAATTGTCGATGATTCTTGATAGATTCTATAAAACAATAAAATGATAATGTCAATGATAATATATGTATCGTTGAAATTTTTTTTTTTTTTTAAAAAAAAATTCTTACGATATCGAGCTTATATATTCTATGATTAATTGTCCCGTTGTCAATCCCGTTACCTGCAAATTTATTAAACCAGCATCAATTCGCTTACAATTTAATAAATTATTCGAATGAAAAACTTAATCATACCACTACTACAAATATTTGTGAATTCATCGACATTATTAATAGCATATAAAATAATCTTAATGTTGTTAACAACCCATATAAAAAAGTCCTCTTTGCGATCGATCTAAATCTTTTTTGATTTCGATCATATTTTGCATTTTCTCGATGATAACTTAAAAACCTTTCGCACCAACACAGTAAAGTGATGAAAAGAGAAGCAAGTATAAATGAAATTATAGAATTTACTTGAAAACCGGAAAATAATGCAACGATTTTGAATAAATCTGTTGTGTTAACAAATGTTAGTGAAAATATTATATCATGCTAACTTTCTGACTGTTTATTGTAAATCTTCTTACCATTAGAAAAGTAAAGTTTATTGTGGCCTGAACTTGTATGTCCTGGCATTTCTGGCATTGTTTCCATTGTTTCCGACATTGTAAAACATTTATCATTGCTAAAAGTCAGAATAAAAAACTTGGGGGCTTATCGGTTCAATAGAATTTATGGTAATCATCGGTACACAATATTTTAAGTACATTATTCCCGCTTTTTTATTTTTCCTAATTATAAGTCTAATAAACATAGGGATCGACTGCAATTATATAAAACAAATAAATTTTTATTGATTAATTATTTGTCCCTTCAAAAGATTTTCAAATTTATATAGCAGGTTTGAATTAATATTTTTAATCAATACTGTTGAGAAAAGAATAATGAAGAATGAAGAAGAAGCATAATAAAAAGTTGAGGAGAAAAATACAACTACAAAAGGTATTAAGGAAGAGATTCTTGAACAAATAAAATTAATTTGTAAAAAAAAATTCTCTTAATAATGAGTAAAAGAAATGCATTAAAGCTATAAATCTCATAAAATATGAATTTTGACGATTACACTGTAAACTATTTTGTTTCTTCTAAGTAACTGGCCTTAAGTTTAGCATAAAACTTTCATTTACAAGAAATTTGACATTTAAAATTAGTATTTGCAGTATTTAGCTAATTAATTAAATTATTAGTTTAATTTAAAGAATCTTATATATGCTCATTTTTTATGTGAGTGATCTAGTTTATTTTGTATATACTTATTTTTTTATGAGTTATGATAATTAAACACAATATTTAAGAATTGATTCTTTTTAGAATGAAGGATTATATTGTACAGATTTTGATAATATAACTATCTGCTCAATAATTAAGTTGATATTGATTGGCTCTTGCAATTACACAAAAGTCTAGATAAAGTCTAAACTTAACAAACATTCTCTGTTCTTTAGTATAGTTTATATAACAATATAAGTAATCTATTCTTTATTTCTAAGTAGCTTAAATTATCAATTTTATATACTTTATTTATTACAAGTAATCAATTATCACAAGTTCATATAGAGTTTATAAGTTATGATAATTTATTAAATAATAATAATAAAATGAAAAAAGAAAAAAAAGATTTTTTAAGATGATGAAAGTAAAGTAAAAAATGTGATGTGCTTTTAAAAAAGACCTTCTATTCATTATGCAGATCAAAATCAAAGAAGGATTTTAATAATATCTTAACCTTTTTCATTATTATATTAGGAATTGACAAGACTTTAATTAATAATCAGTATAAAATGTTACCTATATTTAAGTTTGTAATTTTTGTCTTAATAATTATATTAATTATATAATATGTATATAAGCAAAATTTTCATCTTATTAAAAAAGAAGAAGTTTTTATTTATATTATAAAAAAATCTAGAAGAATTTGTTATTATTTGATAAACAATAATACTCCTTATAAATCTTTACGAGATATAAAAATAGTCATTATTTATATAAATTTATACTAAAAGTTTATTTATCATGTATAGTCAATCCCTTCTATCATCTTCTATACAATCATACCTTATTATAAGCACACATTTTATAAGAATTAATACTTATTAATTCTATATAAAAAAAACCTTTTTATAATTACAGTATTTTTATAATTATATCCTTTTACAACTAATACTTAATAATAACATATAAAAATCTTCCTGTATAGTAACTTTTTATTATAATTACACTTTTATTTTTAGTCCCAAAAGATAATAACATATAAAGTCTTTTTATATAATAGCTTTTTATTATAATCACACTTTCATTTTTAATTTCAAAAGATATAATTATAAAGGAAGATGACTATATATGATAATTAGATAATAAATAAACTTTTAATATAGATTTATATATATAATAACATCTTATGAAAATTAATTCAGTTTGTAAGCTAGCTTACAAGAAACACTAACAAGTAAAAAATTATTAAAAATAAAACTTTATCTTATAAATATAAATAAAATTATAAAGCATAAATCATCTTAAGCAAAAGAATATAAAGCTTTACCTATCTGATCTTTTTCTATGCTAATCATAGAAAAAGTTGATTAAATATTACTAATATCTTAATGAATTTTTTTCAGCAATAAAGCTAAATACATTTAACAAAATAAAAAAAGTGAATTTAAATATATTATATAACTTATAATAATTATATAATTTGTGATTATCATTCTAATAAATCAAAATAGGTATTTATAAAATATATATATGATAAAATTTTAGAAGATCTAAAAGTAAGGTTGCTTGTCTAAATTCATTTTAGATTTGGCAAAATGTCTAAACTATAATTTTGCTAATTTTTTACTAAGGTTTTGATATAGTTTTACATTTTTATAAGCTTTGATATAGTTTTATCTTTTTCAAAATTTCACAGATTTTTTATAAGGTTTTAATATAATTTTGTTAAATTTTACCTTTTTCTATTTAGACGACTTATAAAACTTCTAGGTTTCATCTAGCATCTTATCTAAGAGCATTATATTATAAAAATATTATATTTAAGTATAAAATATTCTAAGTATATAATCATTTTTGCTTAAAAAAATACAGCAATTATTTTTGAATATTTATGTTTAATTTCAAAGTATATATAAAATCAAATTAGCCAATTTTTAAAAATGAGCATTATCAGAATATTTCATATATATATATAATACAGAAATACTATAAAATTATTATATTTATACATAAAAATATTTTATTTAGTAATCTTTAACTCTAATAACTTGTATGAAGATATCTCAAAAATTATTAAACACTATACTGATAATATAAAATGTATCAATGATCATTAATAGTTATCTTTAAAAAAGTAAGTTTATTGTATTTGATCTAGACAAATTTAAGAATTATTCTCTTGTAATTTGATTAAGATTTGACATATTATTAAATTTGCAAAAGAAGATAAAGTAAAAATATAAAAAAATAATGTTTTAGCTAATGAGTAGAATCTGATTTTATAAATTTTAGCTTTTTTTTACTTCTATATCTAAAATTTTAGTTATTTAATTTTATATTGCAACTTCTTATTTGTATTAATTTACTTATTATATTCTTAATCAATAATATATATAAATTTTTCAAAAGTTTTCTTATTATAATCAAATAAGTATTAGTATAAGACTTTAATCTTATTCATATTCTAACAATTATTTTCATTCTTATAAATACAAGTAATAAGATCAGTTTGAATAGTATTATCTGTAATATATGTATTTGATATTTCTTTGAATAATAATGATATCAAATATTCTAATTAGCTTTGAGTTCAACTCTGATGCATTAATCTTTTCTGATATCTAATAATTTCATATTTTAAAAATGTTTCTATATTAAATAAATTTTACTAATCTCTTTTTTAGATATCTATATCTCATTTATTAGGAAAACTAGTAATTTCATTAGTAAGGTTAACTATGTTAATTTAAATGCTATTATATATTTATACATTACGTAAAAAAATTAAAATTTCATGAAAATCACCCTTCAATCAAA
>CAJVPQ010001371.1:0-18543 GCA_910591825.1 Funneliformis caledonium
ATATATTAAATATTTTGCGGTACGATTTTCGTTTGATATATCACGGTAATTGCGTCATATTGATATTTTCACGGAAACTTCAACTCCGATAGTGTATCTGGTAAAATATCAATATAAAACATCACGGGCGAAAAATTAGTAAGCGGATAATATAAATTAAAAATTAATGTAAAAAAATGTTTATTAGCATTGGAAGAGCAGAAACCATATAATTTGCTTACTGAGAGATATAAATCTCAAAGTAGGGACATCGGAAGAAATCTGTAAGCATTTAAATAATTGTAAAAGTAAATGAAATGACTTTTGTTAGAAAAATAAATAAATTACTATAAGATATTTGATTTTACATATCTTGAACGATATTCTGCAAAATCAAGAATAAGAAGCTTACAAAAGAACGCGATAAGCTAAATAATGATCCCTTTGCATATTTTCTTGCGGCTTAGAAATTGCAATGACATATTGATATTATTCGTAATAAAAAAAATCTTTTAATATAATTAACAATGTAATGATTACGAACAATTTGTAATATAACACTCAATTGGCAAATAATAATAATAATAATTAATAGATAGTTTTCAAAGGAGCATGATACTTCTACAAAGAAATATAACACTTTCCAAGAAAACCGATAGAGTATTATTTTGTGAATGTATAACTCATTTTTATTGATAAGTTGCTTCGACAGTTGAAGCGTTGAAAAATCATTACAAAAAAAAATGGAAGCGAGCCAAAATCATAATCGAAAGATGAGTTGTTAATCTACTTATTAATTAATAAATTAATAAATTTAGGTAATTCGCGTCTCATTGGGAGAATTGATAATAATATAACATATACCATTGGGTTTACGGGTCCGGTTCATTTCACTGACAAACGATTTACCGACCATTATTTTACCGACAAACACTTCACCGACAGGATCATTTCACCGACAAACGTTTCACCAACGATTATTTCACCGACACAATCATTTCGCCGACAAACGTTTTACCGCCAGCATTATTTCATCGACACGATCATTTCGACGACAGTTTATTTATTTATTTTTTTTTTTTTTATTAAATATTACATTATAAATGAATCATTAATAGAAAAATAAAATAAATAAAACTTCACATTTAAAGGAATTTTCTAATTCAACGGTCATATGTTAATTATAGTAAATTTACATTTTTTATCAATGTTACATATTAATTTAGATGGGATGGCAATTAATAAATAAATAAAAATATTTCGGAATAAATAATCAAATTTATTGAAAAATATAAATTATAGCTTTTATTGTAATTTTTTAACTTATGTTTTTTTGGAATGTCGGTGAAATGATCGTCAGTAGAACGTTTGTCGGCGAAATGATTGTGTCGGTGAAATAATCGTCGGTGAAACGTTTGCCAGTGAAATGAATGCGGCTCACTTTTATTACCCTTCCTATGACACCATATAATGATATGATTGCATAATAAACTCCCCAATATAAATTCCTCCTTAAAAATCTTTATAAACTCGAATTTAAACTAACTTTAAAATAAATTTAAAGTAAAACTTCAATACTTGAAATATAACTTTATTATAATTTTTGCATTTGAATTGTTATCTTGTTAATAATCGTATAAAATCCATCACAGTTTGAAAGAATACCCTTTAAAGATGCTTTTAAAGTTTATCATTTAACATATGATTTCAAGCAATCTTTTCTGAACCATATATTATAATATATATTTTGACTTGAGTATAAAATATTTCCAATGAAACGATATTTCTTCATTTTCAATTGGCTATACAATTTAGAACCTTATTATTTGGCCTTCCCGTTCAAAACTTCGGATTTGCTTCAACTCACCTAAAATAAATTAAAACTTTGAGCGTTAGTTAAATATTACAAATATTGATTAATTAAAAAATTTTTTTTTGATAGCTTATCAACTCTTTTGAGCCTATTCGGAGTTCAATTTTTAAAATGGGTAAAAATGGTTTGTAAACACAATGAATTTAGAATTTGTTCCAGAATTGACTCTATCCCTAGAACTCAATTTTCAAGTTATATAATTTAAAATATCATGAATTAAATTTTAATTATTCAAAAATTTATTGGCATAAAAAGTTAAAAGATTCCAAATTTAAATAAATTATAAATATATATATATTTTTTTGAACACTTCCATCTCGAAATGACTCTCAATTATAAAGGTTCTAAAGATGACTATTTTTTTTTGTGATACACGATTCATTGAACTCATGAAAGTTGGGTATATGGAAAATCGGATGTACCGTACCGGTTTTCTTACGAATAAACAAACTTTGTATATTGGAATCTTCGAAAAAAAATTAATATTATTTTAATTGTTTGATTCCAGATTAAAATTAAAATAACGAAATGTCATTTTTTATAAATCACAATTGATAATGCGGAGAAGGAACAAATTTTTTCTTATAGTTTCGCCTCAAAAATAATTTTATAAATCATCTCGCCGATTGAAATTCATAATTAAAATTAATTACGAAAGAATACCCAAATTATAGACTTTTTATTTCAGCAATAACGTCAATGTCAAATCCAATTTCATATTAAAACATACTTTAATAATCTTCCTCGCAAAACTGAAAACAAGTTTTAAAAATCTTTTCGGTCATTAAATTCCTTACAGCAACATCAATACTTTTTTTATAAAAAGTAATCTCTAGTAATAATTTAGGTAGTTCATGATGACATAATATAGGGAGTTCAATAGAAAATTGCCCTAAAAACTCCATATCAGGATCATCACAATATTTTGGATCATCTTGTTGAGTATAATATATATTAAATTCTGCAACAGTTTGATTATGATAAAGCGGTTGATATAAAGCACAAACTGTATGACTAGAAATTATCTCTGTACCACGACGAACTAAACTAGCAAAACGAATAATATGCCCATTATGGGTTTTTCTACTAATCGGGTCGCTTAGCATCTAATGTAAAAGTAAAATAATCTTAACTATAAAATAACAATTATTATTATTATTAATAAAGAGACTTACCCATTGATTTCTTACTTTAATTCCATAAGTAAAATTAAGCGTTCTTGGACGGGCACCTAAAAATGTATGAAATATATTGAATAAGTTTCACTTATAAAAATAAATAATCAAAGATATAGTATATAAAATTGATAAATACTCGAAAACAATTTCTCGTGTTTTTTGATTTTTCTAAAAGGTTCGTTGGCAGGTTTAATACTTTTGTAATCACAACCACACAAAGGAACTTCTTCAAATTCCAACATTTTTAGAGTTTTTTCTAAATTTTGGGACATCATTTCAAGTTGTTGCATTTCATTTTTTTGTCTTTCAAAATTAAAAACTTGCTGTTGATGCTTTTTCAATTGCTCATCTCTTTCTTGGAGTTCTTTTTTTAATATTTCTATCATTTCACTTTCTTCTAATTGATTTTCTAAATGACGATAGTCATTGATATTTTGAAGTTGTTCTTTTAATTCCGAATTTTTACGTAAGATGTATCGATTTTCTTCTTGAAATTCTTTATGTTGTTGTTTAAGCCTCTTATTTTCTTCCAATAAATTTGTCAATTTATTGTTTAATTTTTCAACACCTACTCCAAATTTTTCAACATAACTGCCCGTCATAATTTCGGTTGTCTAAGAGAGTGAAGGGAGTGAAATAGACGATAAACAATATTTATAATCAAACAATCCACGTGCCGATCATTTAAATTTATGACTTTTAAATTACGTTTTATGACGAAATTGATTAATTTGAACTATACAGAAGTAGTTAAACAAGAATCTTTTAACCAAATGAAATATCGTGAAGCTTTTATTGTTGCGGATTACCGGACATTCAAGATTTTATTTCGAAGACTGTTAGGAATACCTTAGAAAAGAATTGCAAAAATAATTATTCACCAGAATTGCTATATAAAATTGTTGATACAATGTCATTTACAGAACAGAAGATGAAATTCTTTCTAACTGTTAGCTAAAGTATTAGTTAATGCTATTGAATTTTGTCGCAGCACTTCTCGTACTCATGAAAAAGAAAAACCATTTGTGACCCAGTATATGAGGTTTTTAGATATAGAGTCATTTAGTTGCAAGACAGATTTCTGATGCACTGGAAATAACATTACAGCATTCAGGGAATTCAAAGTAGGTTGTGATAAAGTTTCTAACGCGCTTTTTTGAACCGGTTACTTACCTTGGATCAAATCTTCTTATTGAATGAAGATAATGGGAAAGTTGTACGAGCATATGATGCTTGTAAATTGAACATCCAAAGTGTTCGCATTAGAAAATAAAGGTATTTTCGAATGGATATAATTATTGAGATACATAGTTTGGGGCTATGGTAACGGTCGGTCGTGGTCGGTCGTGGTCGGTCAACGGTCGTTCAAAGGCCATTGAGCGACCGACCAGTTAACTGACCGATTTTAACTGACCAGTTGACCGACGGTTAATAGTAACATTATTGAGCAAATAAAACTATATCATTTTTATTTAGTGGCGCAGCATTATCGCGGACTTTAATTTTTTTTCAAAATTTCAAAACTTTAATTTAAGAAAATGGTAATTTGCGTTAAATCAATACTGGACTCAACGATACATTTGTAATAAAAATGTTGATTTTGTTAATTTAATACAAAGTGTTTTTATTATTAAAACATAGTGACCATTAGCATCACTAAGAGTGTGCATTAGAAACTTTTAATTGTGAAAAAAAATTAAATTATCTTACACCAAGGATGATAGCTTTAGTCTTTTGCTTGATAATATTGATTAATAAGTATAGAGATCTCGAAATCCAACTTGCAAATTTAATTATATTGAAATCATGAATCAACAAATCGTTAAAATTATCGAAAACATCGAAATCCAACGAAATCCTTCAAAATCCATCGATATCCATCGAAATTGACGAAACTGTCTAAAATTATTCCCGAATGCAAATGGAAGAGTTTAAAAAGGGTATCCAAGAAGATGAACCCAGCTCCAAGATTTCCAAGGTTTCAACTTGCCTGGGATTCAGGGTTTTGCCTAGTATTTTTTACTAAATAAAGAATTTGTGTTGTTTTAAAATTTTGAACGAATTTATATCTTTTAATTTAACCACATTAAAATAATATTTTCAGAGGGATTTAAATGGAATCATTATCATGCATATCTACAATTAATTCGAAAAATTTGACCAAATTAAATAGATTTTAAATAAATTTTCTACATCGTTCAAATTAAAAAAAAAACTGTAATGAAATCATTTTAATATTAACACTACCTCATTACCACTTTTATTAGTACAAAAAAAATTTAGTAATTTGATTTAACTTGCAAAAGACTCGTGATTCAAAATCAACGGAATTTACTCTAATATTTTTAAAAGATTTAAGGTATAACGATTTATTATGTATACTAAAGAAATAAACGGATAAACCAGTAAAGATAACTTTAAAAAATATGATAGAAAATAATAGTGTTCTAAATAAAAATAAATTCTCATCAACCAAAATATTTATAAATATTTAATTGGCGTCAAATTTAAAATGAAGTTTGGATATTTGTTTGTTATTTCCATTTTTTACAGTGGCAGTAACTTCCATTTGTCCAAAAGCCAATCCGAAAGAAAGATTATCGAGACCTGAGCCAGGAAGATCCATGGTAAGCATTCCTAAAAGTTCCATTCCAGGCTCATCACAATATTTGGCATCAAAATTATTAGTATAATATAGATAAAAGACTACTTTTGTTTGAGTAGGATAAAGTGGTAAATAAGAACACGTAATTTCTTGATTAACATTCATTGGAGTACCACGCTTGGCCAAACAATGAAATTTATCAATGCGCCCATCATTGAATTTTCTATGAATTGGATCGTCTTTCGTCTAAAGTACATGTGAAATATGAGTTCATGAGCATATTAAAATGTATGATATGATATTGATTAATTACTTACCCAGCATTCTCTTACTTTAACACCATAAGTATATTTAATAATTCTTGAAGCAATAACATTTGAATTTGAATTCATAGAAGATAATCCATGCATCCCATACATCACAGCTCCAAGTTCAATTGCAGTCGTAGGATTACTAGGAAATAAAATGATACGTACTATATGTTGAAATTCTTGTTTAATTCTCTATTGCAAATATTTTGATTCACTAAAACCTCCAACTAAAAACATCGCCGAACATGTTTCAGGCGAACTATTAAGTTGTGCATGAATCAACTGTAAAACATTTTTAACAACAGGGTCAAACATTGATTTTATGTCATTAAAGTTAAGTTCAATTAACCAATCCTCCGCTTCCAAATGTTTTCTATTCTCATCGGTAATGTATTGTTTTATCACGGGAGCAATTTCTTCGAGATCCAAATCATAAGTATTAAAGTCTTGGTTTACTCCCGTAAAAGGTAATTTACATCGTTTAATAAATTCCTGAATTAAATATTGCATTTGTCCATAATTGTTTTTTCTGAGCATTTCCATAGCATTATGACCAACTTTTCTACTTAAATACATGATAAATTCTCTATCAATATAAGTGCTTCCACAGAAATCACGAGATCTTTCAGTGATTTCACCAAATTGATTTCTATTAATCAATTTACGAGTAGTCAGATCTACTGTGTTACCACCACAGTCGACAACCATGAAATTTGCTGTAATTTATTTTGATAGGAATTTTAAATTAAAATATAATTAATATAACTAGATATAATTTTTAACATACTTCCTGTTTCAAGTTCATGTTCTTGAAGCTGGTCCATGCAATATATCGTAGCAGCTTCAGCTAATAATGATCATATTAAATTAGAAATTAAAGATCAAGGTAATAAAGTAATCAATAGCGAATGTTCTTACCTTCTGTAACCAATTGCAATTGACTTGAACATTTATCTACAATCAGCCCTGCATTATATACACATTCTCTCATAATCGAACTTGCATTTTCCGAAGAATCAGCGGGACACGTAAGAACTAATAATACATCCTTATAAAAATTTAAAGAATCCCAGTGTCTTGAAAGGTCATCTTTAATCGCCTTAAATATTTCATTCAAGAAATTAAAATTAATAACATACTTATGACTTTGATTATTTTTAATAATACCTGTCAAATTTCTCTAAGATAATCAGTAATAGCCTTTTCATATCCAACTGGAAGCTAATAATGATCTTATTAAATTAGAAGTTAAAGATCAAGAAGTAATCAATAGTGAATGTTCTCACCTTCTGTACCGAATTGCAATTTACTTGAACATATATTTACAATCAGCCCTGCATTATATACACATTCTCTCATAATCAAACTTGCATTTTCCAAATAATCAGCGGTACACGTAAGAACTAATAATACATCCTTATAAAAATTTAAAGAATCCCAATGTCTTGAAAGGTCATCTTTAATCGCCTTAAATATTTCATTCAAGAAATTAAAATTAATAACATACTAATGACTTTGATTATTTTTAATCATACCTGTCCAATTTCTCTAAGATAATCAGTAATAGCCTTTTCATATCCAACTGGAAGCTTCGGTTTAAGCTCATCCGGTATATCACTCAAATGTAATTTAAACAGTTTATTATCATCTTTATTACGTTTATCTGGAAAGCCCCACGATATTACTTTATTATATTCATCATCGTATTCAAGAGCTATACAAGTTTTGAAATAAAAATGGTGGTCCCATGTATGACAAATTATTTGTTGTGAATAAACATGGCCATAAGTAAATCCAGAGTAAATTGTTCCGAAGTCTAATCCATCCACGATTCGAATGTTATCTTCAAAATTTATGAGATGAATTCAGTCCAGTTTCTAACATGATAAAATTGTATTCAATCAATTCTTCTATGTGTTACTACACCTAAATCATAAGAGCTCCACGAATTTTCAGAGGAATTTGTAATATTTTTTGCAAGTTGAATACTATCATCATTGTTTAAAGGAAAATTTGTTGTTTATTTTTTATTTTTTTCTTCAAGAATTTTATTGTTATTCTCATTAACATCGTCTAATCCAAACATTTCTAGAGATTTTTCTAACGTTTGAGAAGTTAATTCAAACTCATTTTTTTGACTTTACGAAATGATTTATACGAACTTGGGTATTACAAAATAATCAGCTGACAATGACCATTTTTTCTCGAAATGATATTTATGTTGATTGTTGCTGCTTTTTGATTATATACATTCCTGTTTTTATGAGATTATAATAGTTTTGTTTGCTCAAAATTAAAAAATTTTTCTTCCTATTATCGATTGTTGTATTCAGTTCTTTCGTTTATGTATTTATAAAAGCAGAAGGATTTAATTAAAGAAAAATTATGACGATGAATTTATTTAATAATATCTATTAAACAGTGTTGCCTCAACGTCGACGCTATTTTTCGCAATGTCAATATTCTAAGCTAATCACTAATAAACGAAGTTACAATTTAAAACTTATGAGGTTAAAAATGGCGAAAACGAAATTATCGCAAAGATGTATTTAGGGATGCTAATGGTCACGGTCGGTCATAACCGGTCATAACCGTGACCGACATTGGTCGGTCAAAGGCATCTGACCGAATCTTTGACCGACCTATTCTAACCGATTTCGACCGACTGGTTGACCTACTCTTGGGACTTTGTATTAAACTAAAAAAAAATCAACATTTTATTTTAATTATCTATAAATTAAAATTTTGAAATTTTGAAAAAAAAATTTAAAGTCCGCGATAATTCTGCGCCATAATAAAAATGACAAAGTAGTTTTAAAAAATGCCATGCTATAATTGTATAATATTTGGCTAAACTAAACTTCCTATTAAGCCAAAGCTGCTCAATAATATTATTATTAACCGGTCAGTTAAAATCGGTCAATTAAACCGGTCGGTCGGTCAAAGAACTTTAACTGACCGTTGACCGACCGTTACCATCCTAGATGTATGTATGTAATGTAATGAGGGAGACCGTAGATTTCCAACTCATAAATAAAAAAAAAAAAATAATAATTAGAACGGTATGGTCAAAAATGATCCGGATGTAACGCTATTCTCGTTAGCTTTACTTCCTATTCAAAATTTTATATTGAAAATTGTATATTTACAAACCCACCATTAAATTCAGATTTTGTTTCCTAGATTCTAGTATATGTATATCAAATTATTTTTTGCAAATGCATAAATTAATTGTTGTTCAAATAAAAAACGCGATTTAGAATAATCGAAGTTATTATTTTAAATGTGTTGTAAAAGTTAAACGAAAACATTAATAAAAGTAAGGACCTCGAAAATAGATTCCATTTGACAAATATTTATATATTTCTAATTTTGACTTCTTGGCACATTTCTAACAATAGATAGAGCCGTAATGAAGTCATTCAAGATTTCAATAAAGGACTTACAATTCCGTACGTGCATCAACGAAAGTAACATTCGTTTTACTTTCATTTATGTCCTACGAATGTTTACACGTCTCCATAATATTTACGAATATTTATGGTTAAAGTAGATATCACATGTCAGCTAAAAATTTAAAGTACTTCCTTTGCATTAAAATTCTAACGAAGTACTTCGTATTCTTACGGATTATACTTGATGGAATGCTTTCTTTTAAGTTGATAAGGAAGTGAAGCTCTAAAATTTGTGGGTGCATGTAACATGACTAAGTAAAACTTCCGTTTGGATTTGAATAGGCCTTCTAAAACTTAAGTCCAATAAAGCTATCCACTATTATTGAATAAACCTGTGTTCATAATGAGGAATTTTATTCTTTTTTACCATAATTAGTTGGAAGAGTTGGAACAGGATATTTATGCTACATTTTATACCAAGTCAAAGAAAATTTATTACCTTTGATTTGGACTTTAACATGTAATTTTCCCGTCTGATTCACGAAAACAATAAACTGATGCTCATTTTCAATATTTACATCTTAGCCATACTCAGAAATTTCAAATTAGAGGTCAGTCCGCTTTTTTATCCTCGAAACTTGATAACTTGTTGAAATTTTTTGTAGTTATTTCCGTAAAATATTCAAGATATGGAATCTTGAATTTCTCTTCACAATTTTGGATTTAAGTCGCCACAATTGCAAGTAATGAAAAAGGGATTAGGAAGATTACTCAAATGTATGAAAAACGGTTTACACTTACGGTTCGAAGTGGTCTCATAAATTATAAAATCTAATTATCCAAACAACGACACATTACTGAATAATATCATCACAAACTTCTGCGCAATAAATTTTTTTAAGGACTGATGTAATACTCGTATTAAATTGAAACACAATCTACATGCCCAATTACATTTTTAGAGAGTTTCTTATATCATGCAGAAATTACTTTAGCATGAAGAAATCAGTCTAAGAACCTTACTGTCACAGTCTATTAATTTTCACGGACTGCGACTGATTTAAGCAATATGCGAATTTATTCAAAGCCTTCTATTTAAATAAACTTTATAAAAATAGAAAAATAAAAATTGGTTGGTTATCTAGACGGTTCACGATTGGTAAATGTTTATTTATACAATTTAGTTTTTAACAAATTATTAATTAACGTGACAATCATGCATTCCAATCGATTGACTCACTTACAATGATAAAAGATATCATACTTTTAGCAAGACAAAATAGTGTGAATATTTATGATCTTTATTTTCAACTCGCCATATTCGGGAGGTTTTCTCGTTGTCTTTCCCAGAATTTCAATATATTCTAATAAATGGTTTATAATTTCGTGAAACTAACATCCCTGTAAAGACAATTTATAAATATTCTAATTTTGTGATATGTTAATAGGTAAGAATTATTTCAGGCAATACACATACAATTTAAAATAGCGGAGAAGCTGAGTTCGAATTTAAATTTTAAATTATAGATGATGAGGCTATATAACTTCGACATCAGTGAAAATAACAGCAATACTCTCCAGTGTTGAAAATTATCAATTTCTTGATTTAATATGTTATTTCATATTAGGATTTATATTTTAAGGGATAAAATTTTCGGTTTTAAATTGTATTTTTTTTTTTATTTTCGATATGCTAAATTTTTTGATATATCGTTAATCTTGTATGTAAATTTTGTGGTACATATAAAAATGTTGGGACATTACACAAAATAAGATTTAAAAAATGAAGTTCAATTAGATTGAAATTTTTAATAATCTAATAAATATAATGTATATGTCAACATTCTGCAGTGCCGGTCCATTAATAATGTTTGCTTTCTTCGTCAACAAATTTAAGCTCTGAGGATTCTTCATATTGCCGGAGACTTCAAATTAAATCAAAGTATTACAAAGTAACACGATAATATGTACGGATCATATGGGACCTTTGCAATAGAAAAGGGGGAAACGGCTGGAAAAAATAAAAATTGAGTTAGTGCTAAATCTGAAAATATTTTGATCTAAAAATCATATTTGGCATATAAAGTAAAATTGATTTTTTCCGACCGTTTCCCCTTTTCTATTGCAAAAGTCCCATATGATCTACCGATATTTATAAGTTAATGTGCTTTGCAACGATTAATATCTAAATTATTTATCAACGCAATCACAATAACGATATTATCGTGTGGTTTTATGATGTTGACTTAAAATTATGAAGAAGTTCATTATCTCTTACTCGTCATTTTTAACAAATTTTTTTAAAAAAATAAAAAAAAATCTGGAAGGACCACTTTTTAAGAATCACGAAAAAAGGTAAATTTTTTTACTTTTTTGTGATAAGCTTATAATTTAACAAATTTATTTTTAGGCGAATTATACTTTTATCAAACCTACTGGAAAGAATTTACTTAATATAAAAAGCAACATTTATATGTTAAAACTATATTTCTAGATATGGTAGATATGGCAGTTTTTAATGATAATGCATCTTCGATTATTTAGTTTTTTTTTATTATCCTTAACTTTAAAAAATATAGATGTAAGTACACCCATTAATACTGCAACAATAAAAAAGATCCCTTTTGTCAACCATTTGATATTCAAAAATTTTACAGCTGATAAACATTTAAGGTGTTCTATTCCGTTTTAATTGAATTGATATCGCTGAAAAGTGAAAAAGATATAAATTATCTAAAAATTCGTTAGAAAAAGTTTTTTGGGATATTTATTAATTAGCCCCCTTAGAAAACAAGGACAAGCTCGGGGTAAAAATTATAAAAGTTTTTTATCTTTAGCTCAGAAATTCTTATAATTTGATGACCAAAAATTTAAAATCTAAACTAAAATTAGGCGATGGATTTCTTGAAAACTTTTATTTCAGTTAACACAGTATCCCATGTTTACTATTTTATACTTATATTACTTTATTATATTTAAAATAGAAACAAATTACTAGATATTAATAAAAGTATAAGCAAATATTATTTATAGTTTAATATAAACTCCGTGATATCACAAAAAATATTAAAAAACAAGATCGTCTACATCATAAGGGTGAGCACGATTATAATTCAATAAGGATATAATATCACTTTATTTAAACAAAAGTAATGTCATTTAATATAGTAAAAAAATATAACTATGAAATAAAATTTTTCATAAACTATTTATGAATAATTGTATATAAAATAAAATTATTTACATAGAATATTTCATACATAATTTACGCAGTCACATAGATCAATTACTTAATAAAAAAGAACTTTAACATTAAATTTTTTCCTAAACTATTTGGTCAAAAATAACAATTAAAAATGACCTTTGTAAGAGAAAAAATATCTGCTTTGTTTCGATATTACATGTCAAATTCTTGATTAGGAATTTCCCATGTACAAAGCGTAGCTCCAAGAGCACAATCAGGGGACACATCAACAGATGATTTTTCGGTAGATTCTCGATTCGCAAACTGGATTGAATAAGTAGTACTTCCTGTTGTACCGTCAAAAGAGGCCAATTTAAAACACCAGATTCCATCGGGAGAACAAAAACTTTGTCCTACTGCGTTATCACTATTGAATTTTAAGCAACTGTTGTATCCAGTGTCTGCCCGAAAGCATACATCACCGTTGAGATTTGTCGCTCCAAGAATCGTAGTGCTGGACAACGTTCCTGCAACTTCGACAAATGTAGCAATAGCAGCTGGCACACAGGCCATAAATATCAGGGAATAAATAAATTTGGTGAACATTTTGAAATTTTGAATGTTTGACAAGAAAATTTTGGTTGAATTAATGTAACAATTTCTTGGAGAGTTAGAGAATTCTCCATGCTTGTTATATAATTATCTGGTGTGGCTCTGTTTCATTGATAAATCAAAATGTTTTGGTAAGTAGAAATTAAGACACGAGCAATTAAATTGCGCAACAAATATTTCGCAATTTTGCGCAGTTACTTCGCGCAATATTGTAGTATAAATCACGGACCCTGGCTCATTTGCCGATCTGAGATTCCGGCGAAATCTGAGATTAACAGAATAATTGCAGATCCGAGATTGTGGCATATTGCTTCAGTTTAATTGCGCAATTTTGGATCTGCAATATTTCGTGAAATTCTATCACGGAATTCACGATCTTTTACAATGATCAAGAAAAACAATTCCCTTTCAGCACTACGCCTGTTAAAACTAACCTTACTCAAATTTCTGCTGTCACCCGTCCAACTTCTACCTTTGATAATTTTAATAATCAATCCTCTTTAGCTCAATACCTGTTTAACCAAGTCTTATTCAAACTTCTGCTCCAATTAAAAACCATATGGTAGAAAGTAAAAGAGTATCTCTTTTTATACTTCATCAATGATAAATTTTAGCTAATTTTCGTAACTCTATAAAAAAAAAAAGATGGTTGTGGCTCCCGACTTTATTGACTTAAATGACGATCACACTTTATTTTTTTAGCAAAACAGAATAATTGAGGTAGGCGTTTGAGAACGCCCTCGGTAAAGTAAATAAATCAGATTCAACTACTAGCGACGATGAATTTATTTATTAAGTAATAAAATCGCACGTGAAAAATAAATAATCATGTGATCACGCAATTCTACCAAGAAAATTTTTATCTGATCCATTAGTTGTAAATTGCCTCGTGATATATATACATAGCGTTAATTGATCATGTGCCGGGAATGTGCCTACAACGAACGGACTTTCTTAAACAATCTTATTTTTCCGACGTACAGTAGAGCAGTAATTGTGGGTCAACCGTGGTTTGTAGCATCTTTTAACTGTGCCTATATAGGGCTATTGATTTGATGAGCAGTTAGCATATACGAGTTTACATAATAGAACTTTTTATTGATACATAACACACATCACATTACATGCACATGTTAAAAAATAATGCCCGAATCGTAAGTGAACAATAAAAAAAAACCTTTATTTACAATCCATAGTCATTAAATTTTTCGATGAAAACTGATGAACTAAATTGAAGCTCCTGACCCAGGATTATCATTTATTATATAATTAAACATTACATTTGTTTTTTACGCATTTCTTTTAATCACATTGAAAGGCATAACTCGAGACGCAGTGAATTACTTAAGACATGTGTGATTAAGTGCGTACTTTGAATTAATACTTTATTTTCAAACCGTCCAAAAACATCTTCTCAGCTTCCGAATTCACCATATTAAGTTACTCAAGCATTTTCCAAATTGATACATATCAGATTGTGATGCATACTAATTACCCTTCATGATGTTGAATTGTCCCAATCCTTCAAATGTTCAGACACTTCTAATCCATCCATATTCAAAATCGATAAGAACATATTAATAATCTGATGACACCAGGAACAAAGAGAATATTTGATAACCGAATGTCGCGATGAACGTAACCTTCTTTATGTAACCAAATTAATCCAGAAAGCACACTCTATGACATTTCACGTGCTTCGTCTTCGTTTCTCAATCGTCAAACATGTCCTCGCGTTTCTAATACAACCTTGTAAATTTCTTGTCTACTAATTTTGAAGACTTTTTTTTATTTTAATAAGCTCTAGATGACCTCTTGCATATCTGTATATTTCCAATAAGAAATTGATACGATTACACTACATGGAAGATATTTCAGTGATACCCTCTTCTCTACTGAATCATCTACAATGCAATCATCGATTTTTCAGTTTTCAACCTTTCCCAAGAGGAAAGATCATTTCGGGGATAGTATTACTCAAGTTCTCATTATGCGTGCAATATTGGCAATTGTACGGAGGATGAAAACACGATCTCGGCGATTATTGATGTCCAATTGATTTGAAAGTGTAACTAAACGGCCGATCTATCAATTGCGAAAAAACCCAACCTTTTGTCGTGTTACGGCGTAACAAATCATAAACTTTATTTTTCCGAAATATATTGAATCGAACTTATTGAATTTTTCTTCAAGTTATTCCATGGCATCTTAAAATCTTTGACTTCAGCTTTCTCTCCGCCTTTAAATAAAAGTACGTTGTTCGTCAAACATAAAAAATCTGGTCTTTTATTGCCTATCATGTCATTCCTCGATCATTGCTGTTACGATCGATTTTAATTTGAAGCATTTCCCCACCCATCAAGACTCTCGTGAAAATCTGGAATGGGATTCTATTCATTCTATCTATGCCCCAGTGTATTATATCTTCTGAAGTATCATTTAAATTTTGCTTAACAATAATGTCCATAAGTAAATTGGAAATACGTTTTGATAGGTTACTTTCCGTTTGTTTCAATAAAATCAACAAGTTGGGGGGACATAATCTCCTCGTAGAAGGATACGGCAGTGTTGGCCTTGTGCCGTTTGACCAAGGTTTGGCCATTGGTCAATTTGTCCGGCCAAAATGGCTAAAAAAATTCTTGGCCGCGGCAAAATACCAATCAAATTCTAATAAGTATTAATACATTTATTAATATCTAGTTATTTGGCCAAAATTTGGCTGTTTGACCATTTTTGGCTATTGGCTACGGCCAAATACCAATACGGATAGATTTCTAATTAATGGCAGTACAATAAATACTTCGCTTGACTTGGATGGTCTAGTTGAATGAGCGCGTCGCAAAACAAGCCAGTTCCATCAACTGCATCTCTTCATAACTCCGTATTGATGCTATTAGAAAGAAGTACAATAAACGTAATTTCGTTAATATATGTAAAAAAAAAAAAAAAAAATAAGTATTATGAAAAACTTAATAGGTTAGAAGGAGGAAAGAACGCTGGATCGCGTTCATTCGCGTTGACGAAATTTATTACGATTCACTTATCAGGTTGTTCTACGAAATGTGAATGTGTTTTTTGGCAGATTTGACGATAAGAAGCAGGAAAGAAAAGCGTAAAATTAGCTTTCGGTATTATTAGCAAACATGACAAAAAAATGACATTTACCAACAGCAAGTGCTACATTCTCCTTTTCATTATTTTATTAATCTTCCTCTTCTTGAATTCCTGATGTGAGTAAGGTCTTATATGATGAAGAAGGTATATAGCAGATTCCTCCTCCAAAATCAGCGGAACTTAACATAATATGGGACGTTTGTTATTAAAATCAAGCTACGAGACATAGTAAATCATATGATCCATAACGTGATTTAATAGCAAATTACCAATGTGACTGGACGCTCTTTTCCATGTACGAGGGGCGGGACGAGCAAACTCACTATGCTCGTTAATATCTTCACATTCCTCAGAACATGTCAAAACACTAGCCTTTAACAGACGTTTTTAATCGACCTTCTTTTGATTCCGGTTCTAGGTTATTTGAAAAAACTTTCAGTTCATTGCTCAAATCATTGTGAGATTTACGTTCTGACGTTTTCGGATATTTTTTTTTAAAAAAAATATCACAAGTCTTTACGTCCTATTTATCATGAGGGTCTTCCAGTACTCTAAAATATGTATAAAATATTAGAGTATTATTAACGCGTGATAAATATACTCTTACACCTATTGAAAACATTTCTTAAAACTACTTTTGACAACATTCAAGGACAAAAAAATAAAAAAGAAAGGAAACGACGCGTTTTTCACGGAAATATTTGAGTTAAATATTATATACAAGAATCTTTCGTAATACAGCGACACGAGATTTTAAACCCGAAATATGATATTATTATTGGTCGTGCGCACAATCTTCCGGCGTTTATTTTAAAATCTGCAAAAAATCTGCGATAGTAAATTTCACATATGGGAGATTTGCTATTAAAATCAAGTTACGAACATAGTAAATCATATGATCCGTAACGTGATTTTAATAGCTTACTTCCCATATATTTGATTTTATTATTACATTTACCACCCTAACGTGACAAGTAACTACACTTATTTTTTAAAATAAAAAATCTATCCGGATATTTGAATGTGTGTATTAAAGAGTTTGTAAACTTCAAATTGGGGGTGCATTTGTGAGCATGGAGAGTTCATGTCGGCTAAAATAATTGTCCAATCGAAATTCAAGTGCTTGTAGCTGATAAATTACAATATTTTGCACAAGAATGATTGACACTCTTCTTTATATCAAAATAATTTTATGAGTTTACCGAATATTAAAAAATACATTTTACTATCTTCTGAAATTAAAAAGCTTCCAGCTATGGTGCCACCAATTTAATTATTTAATTGGAAAGTCTAAACGTGGTGAAACTTCCATGGTTTTGTTTCTTTCCATTTTCCAAGGTCTGGATTATGTTCCATTGCAATAAATTCCGGGACTTTGCATCTATGATTTTGTTATGTTGTGCTTGGCCATATTTCGCTTATTTTGAAATTTTATTTATCTTTTAATTTCATAATAGATGTATTTCTGTTTATTTAAACAAAAAAAAAGATCTTACAGTTTTACATTTTTTTCTTTTTTTTTGAAAAAATTTTATTACGATAAAGTTTCTTTCAGATGGTTACAAAGCATCGGAAAAAACAATAACCATTGTGAAAACGGGATAGTGATATTTTCAACCAATCAAATGATAATAACTCACAAGTACTGCATAAATGATTTAATTTCTGTCCCTCTTTTCAAAAATTCAAAAAAATTTTTTTAAAAATAAAATGAAAAATGAATATAAAGGAAAAATATTTATTGGAATCCTAAGCAAATAATATAATGTTTAATATTTGATTCTACTTGACTTAATTGATGAGTAAAACTTTTAAACCTTCAAAAACTTCCAAGATTTGCAAAACTTGAAAAAACATAAAAAAACACTATCGTAACTTTTATCGCTTATCTACAAACCGCAAAGTTGCGAAAAATACATTTGCACAACCACAATTCATTACGAGTAACTAGGACCCTATGGGTTCTTTAATTTACACGTCATCATACTTTTGTTTAAATTTTTTATTATTTATTTATATATATGTTCTTTCCTTTGACGATTGAATGATGAAAATCGATTATATCGATTTAGTACAAATATTTTGATTAGATTTTCTATGAATAAAATCATTCATGTTGATTATCTTTGTAATTTTTCTTGTTTTCTTATTTTTTATCGGCTTACTTTATTAATTAATTCAATATATTCAAATAGTTATAGATTTTTATATTACTGTGTATGCAAATTAAGTTTTTATTCTTATATTCTCAGGAGATCTGTACGATCATCATAGAATGTCAACTTAGAAATA
>CAJVPQ010001372.1:0-18535 GCA_910591825.1 Funneliformis caledonium
ATTAATAAAATTTTAATATTTAATAAATTTAATAAATAAAATGTACCAATTATTGATGCTGAATTGCTTGTCTGATTAGAGTCAATTAGCATCAATCAATGTCTAAATTGTTGCTGAATTGATACTAAATTAAGGCCAATTTTAGACTGATTTATAGTTAAATTGCTTATCTGATTGGATTTGATCAGCATCGATCAGCATCTGAATTATTGCTAAATTGAGGTCAATTTTAGGCTGATTTATGGTTATTTAAGTTCTGAATTGATACTGAATGGCCATGTCTGATTGAGGTCGATCAGTGTCTATCGGTATCTGTTTGTATCAATCAGAAAACATGACAAATTGGCCATAAATAGTATCAAAATCAGCCTAAAATCAGCCATCTGATTTTTAGCTGATTTGGACTATTTTGACTAGTGAAAATAAAATAATAAAAACTAATTTCATTTTTTTTTGAAAATTTAATATACTATTTACAACTTTAACTAATTAAAATTATTTTTACTTTTTTTTTTTATTTATTTTCTTAAATCTTAATTTTCTAAATAAAAGTTTTTCGAAATCAAAGAAACTATAAAAATAAAAATAGAATAATTTTGTTATTATACTTTAGTACTAATTAATTTTGATAATGTCAAAATTAATTACACTAATTTTATTATATTTTTATATCTTTACAAATTTATATTAGGTTTTTATTATTAATAAAATTTTAATATTTAATAAATTTAATAAATAAAATGTACTGATTATTGATGCTGAATTACTTGTCTGATTGGAGTCGATTGATATCGATCAATATTTAAATTGTTGCTGAATTGATATTGAATTGAGGCCAATTTTAGGCTGATTTATGGTTAAATTGCTTATCTGATTAGAGTCGATTAGCATCGATCAGTATTTGAATTATTGTCAAATTGAAGCCAATTTTAGGCTAATTTATAGTTATTTAAGTTCTGAATTGATACTAAATGGCTATGTCTGATTGAGGTCAATTAGCGTCTATCAGCATCTATTTATGTCGATCAGAAAATATGACAAATTAGCCATAAATAGTATCAAAATCAACCTAAAATCAGCCATCTAATTTTTAGCTAATTTGAACTATTTTGACTAGTGAAAATAAAATAATAAAAACTAATTTATTTTTTTTTGAAAATATGATATTAAAATCATTTTTACTTTTTTTCTTTATTTATTTACTTAAATCTTAATTTTCTAAATAAAGGTTTTTCAAAATCAAAGAAACTATAAAAATAAAAAATAGAATAATTTTGTTATTATACTTTAGTACTAATTAATTTTAATAATATCAAAATTAATTACACCAATTCAACATTTATTTTAAATTATAAATAAAATAATTACATCTGTTAAAATATAATTTAATTAATAATTTATCAATTTACACTAAAATATAATATTTATAATTATTAAAATATTAATAAGATTATTATATTTTATAATATTACTTTTAAAAATTTTTTTAAAACTTAATCTATATATAATAAAAAAAATTCATATGTAATAATTATATTTAGAATATATATATAAATAAAATATTTAATATTATAACATTATACAAATTTTCAAAAATGAAAAATATTTTTTAAAAAATATTTTCTTTTTAGAAATTTGTATAACATCATATAATTTGCTTTTATTATAAAATATTAAGTTAGCAGCTAGTTAAAATCTATATAAATTATAGTAAAAGAAAATAATATTATTAAATAATCTAATAATAAATTATTTTATATAATTAAAAATTTAAACTATTTTATTAGAAAAGTATATAAAAATATATATAATTTAATATATAAGAAAATACTTTTTTTTAAATGTATAAAAATAATTAAAAAATGTATTTTATAAGAATTAATTTAACATAATATAGCTTTTAACTTTCTTAAAAGAATTTCAGTAGAGATTTTAATTAATTTATAAATTAATAGTAATCTATTTATTAATATTTGTTTAGAAATTACTATCTAATCTAGTATTATAAATTATTTATTAGATTTGATCTAACTAAACTTAACTAAACCTCTTAAAATACTATTAAAATTGAAAGAGAAATAATTTTAATTATAATAATAATTATTAATTATTAGGATTTTAACTTATTAATATCTATTGAGATCTGAATAAAATCAAAGTTTAAATTTTAAATATTTAATCAAACTTTATTACTATAATTACAATAATCTATAAAACTTATTAGATCAAGTAACTTTTATACTTATATTATTAAATATACTTAAAAATTAAACTTAATCTTTATCTCTAATAATATATTAATTAAATGATATTATAATATTTAATATAATCTATTATTATTATAGTCTTTTATAGAAGATATCTAATCTATTAATTACTGATTAATTATTTTTTTATAAAATAAGAATCTCTTTATTTGAAAATGTAATTTTATCTATTATAAATTTATTAATAAGGATTAAGTTTCTATTAATCATTAGTTTTATTTATATCTATATATTTTTTAACATAATATTTTAGCATAAATATTGATTAATAGATTAATCAACTAATTTTCAATACATATTAGTAAATAATTTTACATTTTTAGTTACAAATAAAATTCTTATAAAAATTATATTATTTTATGCCTTAGCTAGATTCTAAATTTTATAATACATATAATTTATAATAAAAGCTTAATTATTGTTAACTGAAGTATAAATGCTTAATCTCTATTAAATATGAAAAATATTCATTATTAATATAATATAAATAAAGAAATTGATATATTTATTTATATGATAAAAGAAAATTCAAATAATAATTATAATATTTATCATTATTTTTAAAATTTTAAAAAATATTATTTTAATAATTATTTGAATTTTATGAATATATTTAATTATAATTCTTTAATTAATAATTATTATAACTTGTTAATATATACTACTAAAAATAAACTTTTCAGAATTTTGATAAAATAATTATTATTAAACTTTTCATATCATTATAAATTATTTAAAATACTGCAAAGCTATATATCTTATAATAATTAAAAAAAAATAATTAAGCATTATTATGAAATTGATAATATAATTTATAAATACAATTTTAAATAATATTATCCCTTAAACTGTAAAGGTTCACAAGCAAATTTTTCTGCTTTACTATAAATTCTCTTCTTATTTACTTTTATGAAAAATTAAATTTTTAAAAAATTTTTTTTTTTAAATTAATTTTATAAATATATATAATATTATAGTAAATTTTATTTTTAATTATATAATAAATAATTTAAGGCTATTTATAAGCTAAAAATTTGTAATTTTTAAAAAAAATTTTAAATTAAAAAGATTTTATCATTGACCTTTGATCATCTTATTAATAATTACTTTTAGTAATATTAATCATAATAGAATATTATAAAATTTATCATAAAGAATAACTTTAATTATTATAATTTTTATAATTTACTAAGAAATTTATTACTTTTATTAATAGTAAAGTGATTCAATTAGTTTACAAATATATGAATTTTAAAAAAATTTTTAAACAATATTATAATAAATTTTTTAAAACTTAATTTTAATAATTGAATTATTTAAAAAACTTCTTAATAACTTAATTTTTTTCTAATAAAATTGATAAAATATATATTAAATTATTTTTTTTATATAATAATTATATTATTAATATTAATATTTTATATTTTATTAAAAATTTAATATTTTTTTTATGTTTATAGGTAAATTTGTCTGCTTTACAATTTAAAAGATAATAAAGAAAAAATATTATTATAATTACTTTATATTGAATTAAAGAAATTTTAAAAAATATTAAAAAATTGCTTATTTATATTAAAGAAAATGTAATTGTATTAAAATTTCATTTAATTCATTATAAAACAAACATATTTAAATATGAAAAAGATAAAGTATAATAAACTTCTAGTATTATAGAAATGAAAGTTTTAATATTTTAAAATATATATTTAATCTTAATATCTTTAAATTATAAATTATAATGATTCAACTATTTTTAATAATGATTTTAATTTTTAATAAAAAAATTACTAAAAATAAAAAAAAAGTCTAAAATTTAATTTTATTAAATATTTAAAAAATGCAATTTATATATCACTTTTAAATTTTTTTGTAAAAAATATTATTATTACAAATAATTATATAGTATTCTTTTATAATAAAAAACAATTCATTATATTTGTTTGATAAATCCAATTTTTTTGCTATAAATTTATAATAATACCAGATTGTTATTTCAATTAATCATATCAAAAGATCATTTTATTAAATAAAGTATTTAATAAATATTATAAGAAATAATTGGACTTTATTTTAAAGTTCCAAAAGAAATCTTTGATAATTTTGAATTATAATAGATAAGAATAACTAAAGCTCTACATAAGCCAAGCCGCTTGCAAGCCAAACGAGCTGGCTCGTTTAGGCTCGGCTCGAGCCACCATAAAACGAGCCACGAGCCAGACAAGCTGGCTTATGCCGTGGCTTGGCTCGTGCCGCAGCTCGGCTCGTTGGCTTGTATTTTCTTCTTTGAAGAAAATAAATCCAAAGGCGGTTTTTCTTCGAAGAAAGCTGCTCCGATGGTGTTTACTTAAAGAAAAACGGCCCCGGTGACGGTTTTTTTGAAAAAAAATGGCACTGGTGACATTTCCTTTGAAGAAAAATGGCCCCAGTGACGTTTTCTTTGAAGAAAATGAACCCGGTAGTGTTTCCTTTGAAGAAAAACGCATCTGGAGTGTTTTCTTTAAAAGAATTTGCTTCTGGAGCGATTTCCTTGAAGGAATTTGCTTCCAGAGCGTTATTTTTAAAAGAATTCGCTTCCGGAGCATTTTCTTTAAAAGAATTCGCTTCTGAAGCGTTTTCTTTAGAAGAATTCGCTTCCGGAGCGTTTTCCTTGAAGAATTTCGCTTCCGGAGCGTTTTCTTTAAAAGAATTCGCTTCCGGAGCGATTTCCTTAATGGAAAACGCTCCAGAAGTAAAATCCTTTATGGAAAATGCTCTGAAAGCAAAATCCTTTATGGAAAATGCTCCAGAAGCGAATCCTTCAAGGAAATCACTCCGGAAACGAAATCCTTCAAGGAAATCGCTCCAGAAGTGAATTCTTTTAAAGAAAATGCTCCGGAAGTGAATTCCTTAATGGAAAATGCTCCAGAAACGTTCCTCTCAAAGGAAATCGTTCCGGGAATGCATCTCTTGATGAGAAACGTTTCTCTCGATGGTTTTTCGTTTCTAAATATAAATGCAAGCCGAACGAGCCGGCTTGCAAGCCGGCTTGGCTTGGCTTGGCTTGTCAATTGATCTTCACGATCTGAGCCAAGCCGAGCCAATAAAAAAGTGGCTCAGCTCAAGCCGGTGGCAATCCAAGCCAAGCCGGCTTATGCGGAGCTTTAAGAATAACAAATAAAAGGATTTTAAAAGAATGTTTAAAAACATCAAAAAGTTGAATAATAGGTATTATCTATTCCAATAAAGAGTATCTTCAAAAATTAAATCCTTTAAAATTCCCAAAACCTATTTTCATTTATAATACATTATTAAACTATGCTATAATAAAATTAAATTACTTTTTGATAATAAAAAAAATATATATACTGTATATCTGAATAATAAATATAAAAAATATTTAAATAAATCATATCAAGTTTTATTATAAATTATTTTTAATGAACTTTTTTTAATTTAATGATATAAATACTTATCGCTTGTTTTTAGGTCCTTGAAAATCAAATCACTTAATTCGCTCTTAAAGTTAAAATACATTGTCAGCGATGATTTGTATTTGATATATAGAACTCGTAATTTTAATTTTCATATTCATATATAATGATTGATTCATCTTTTGACTTTTCTTTGAAATATTCATGATCGTTCATTTTACCAAATTTTAACGCGTAAAATGACAAATTTATGTAATTAGAGCAAGCGTACAGCCACGAGAAGAATTATTCAAATTTCAAATTTTCAAAATTAGATGATAAAATTTTGTCCATAAAAATTTTATTTATAAATAATGTTGTTTGAATGAAATGAATTTAAATATTTAAAATGAAATTTGCATATTATATATAGTAATATTTTTTTATATTATCGTAATAATATTTAATAACTTAGAAATTTAAATAAAATGATTCTATGAACAATTATCGACCAGAAAATTAACTGATTTTTCAAAATCATAATTATTGCGTTCAAGAGCATCAATAACTTTATCTCTGGAATAACCAAAATCTAAAAGTCGTTTTACATCATCAATATCATCTGAAGCCACCCCAGTAAACTGTAAATTTTTTTGAGATGCTGTTGATAATGCAGTGGATTGGTTATCAGTATTAGAAGATGGAATAAGTTCCGCAAAGGCATCGTCAAAACCAATATCAGAATTTAATTTAGGTGGTTGAGTAGAAATATCACCAAAAGCTGCATCCAAATTAGATTTAGGCTTGTTAGAAGCCACCGCAAGAGGTGAAAATGGATCAAAATCATCAAATGTTTTATCAAAATCTTTTGTAGATGATCTCGAAAAACCATCAGTTGTTAAGGCTGTGGCAGTGTTATTAAGGGTTGCGGGGGTTGAAGGAACATCAAAGGTAAAATTAACATCTTCTTCAAAATCCCCATCATCAAGTCCAGCATCAAACTGTATAGGTGGAGTTTTGGTAACTTTGGCTTCAGTTAAATCACCAAAGGCTGCATCAAAATCATCCTGTGGTGTAGCAGTATTTGTAGCAGATCTTTCTATAGCAACCCAAGTTTCAGCATCTTGAACTGGTGGAATAGTCTCGTGTGATTCTCCTGAATCAGAAACAATAGCGAAAGGAAATTCGGATTCCTTATTAGAAATATTACTCGTATCTTTGATATCATTCTTAATTCCTACTTCTACATTATTTACTGGTATAGATTCTTGAGATTCCCTTTTATTTTCATTTATAATTTCGGCTTTATCATTTTGAATTGAACTATTGCTCTCAAACAAATTATTCTGATTCGATAAATTCTCGTCGGTATTAGTTTTGAAACTAGTAAAATCATTATCAAATCCCAAATTAGATGTTACAGAAGCTTCAATTTCTTCCAAAGTAGGAAATTCCTTCGTAAATGAATCAGAACTTAAATTATCAGAATTTGACACGGCAAATGTAGAAGGAAAAGTTGAATCAAAACCTGACTTTCCAGATGCTGGTGTATTGTTCATGTTTGAAAATGATGCAAATGGATCGGTTTCAGTTTTTTCAATTTCTTTAACTATGTTTTGTTGTGGTACACTTTCATCGTTTTTTTGAATAGATTTATCGTTATCAAGCCCACCAAAAGGATCCTTGAAGATAGAATCAAAGGGATTTGCAACGTTATTGTTTTCTGCAACATTAGCAGTAAATGTAACCTCTTTTGATGCACTTAATAATTGATCACTAAAAAGATTCTCAAATTCAGTAGGTTTAGAACTTGATACAGTTGCAGGTTTATCAAAGGAAGGTTCATCTGATTTAGTAATATTCAAAGGTGCCGATTTGATGCTTGAAGTTCCTAACGTTGAATTGGAGGCAATGGATGCATTTGAAGTGGATCTTTTTACACCAAATCCACTTAATGAAGATAAAGAACCATGATGACTATGATTGGATAATTTTTGAAGGCTACCCGATTCATTGAAATCATTTCCCGACGATTGAGAGGTATTTGATTGATTAAATGCTTGAGATGTAAATACCCCAGTACTAAATGGATGATCATTTGCATCTTGTGATGAGTAGTCTTTATCTTCAAAACTTTGCAAGGTTTTGGATAACTTTTCTTTATCTCCCTCAGCAGCAATTAATTGTTTCCTATTTATTGCAAGTCGTCCTTTTTGTTGTCTTTCATCTTTTTTGAGCTTTTCTATCTCAGCTTTAATGGTCACGGTTTCTTCTTCTGCGAATCTCATCCTTCTCACAATATCAAGTGTTTCATCCCGGTCCTTTTGAATATTTATTTGTAATTGCTCTCTTTCGAGTTGTAACGCTTTAAGAATTTTCTCTGCATCTAAAAGGTCTTGTCTGACCTTTTCAACACTTTCATGTTCCAAATCATATTTAGCTTTGACTTCTCTCATAGCTTTATTTTCTGATTCATATAATGTACGGATATGTGAAATCTGTATTATCATATCTTGCTTTTGTGTAGCCAATACAGACATATTAGATTCCATGTTTTCCCGATTGATTTTAAGCTCGGAAGCCGCATTGTTTAAATTATCGTATTGTATTTTGTAATTTTTTATTTCACCGCTTTCAAGTGCCACCTTAGTATTAATATCGGTGTCACCAAGTAGATCGATTTCGCTTACAGCTGTATCAATATCTGTTTTTTAATTATGAATGAAAGTGATCACTTAATTATAAACTAAAATCTCTTTAAACAAGATAAATAAATGCTTACTCTGAGAAGTACTTGAAAAAAATGGACTAGGTGAGGCAACATGATGTGATGAATCAAAAAATAAATCAGAATCGCTTAATTGAGAAGAAGCAGCACGCGATATACTTGATGTTCCAAGGTTATTGTTACCAGCAGTAACTATAGTTGACGCTCGTTTTAAATCAGCAAATGGGCTTGCTTTACTCGGGATATGTATGTGTGGTGTGAGTGAGAAAAAACAATTATTAGGCCTTGTAAATGCAATAATAAAATATAAATTTAAATGTCAAAGGTTACCAGATATAGATCGCATTGATGGTGGGATTAGGCTCCTCGGTAAACTTGCAGGTAGTGGATTACCCGTCAGTTTTTTATTAATTAAATACATAGCAACAGCAAATTCATCTCGATTAAGTCGACCAGATTTATTAACATCCGCAAGATCCCTTTAAAATAAGTTCAAATAAATTTTATAAATCTTACAATGAATTAATTTTTAAAGAAATACAATCAATGAAAATACCATATTTGAGCCAACTGTTCTGGAGTCAAATTAGATTTCATAAAGAAATTGGCTGCCTCGGCACCTGATATATTTTCAATAATTAAAATCATTTTCAAAAAAAAAAAAAAAAATATTATTACCATCTATAAATATTAACATAAAAACCTGTGAGAAAGCCTCTCTTCTTTTCATCGAGAGTATCAAAAAACCGATCATATGATTCCTTATCTTTTTCAGTTACATCCCAAGAATTATCCTGTGACGTCGTTATATTTGAATTTAATGAAGCATGTCCGATAACAGGAGATTGTCCTGATCTAGGTGAACCAGCTGAAGCTGTCACATGTCTAGCAAAAAAAGGTGGAGATTTTGGCGAAGCTGGGTTACTTTTAACTATTCCTGATGCCATTTCGTAAAATCCACTTGGGAGTTCAGTAGGAAGTGTTTTGATTATACCATTCATGGTTTGTTGTATCAAAGACATAGCAATTATGAACTCTGGCAAATCCAATTGTCCGCGGCGTTTTGTGTCAGCCAAAGTCCTTGGTAATTATTTAAATTAATATACAATTATAATGAAAAAATAAAAGAGATTCCGTGTGTTTACACTAAAATAAAATACCAAATTTGACTAAGCTTTTCAACAGATAATTTCGATCTCATAAATATGTCTCTAGCCTTTTCGCCTGAAATTAAATATTAAAATAGTAAATTTTAAAAATGGTTATATAGTTATATAACATTTATTACGTTTGTGAAAGAATGATAATCACCATCTAAAATGCCATTTACTGGTTTGAGTTTATAAAACATGGCTTTATATTTTTCGCGATCTTCATTTGTAATTATATTATTAGTTGCTATATCTGGTCCACTGAACTTTTGATACGGTTCAACATAGACACCTTCAAACCGAGGGAGGGGTACGTCTGTATGTAAAACACAAGAAAAACATTATAATAGATACACTTAAGTAAATTATTCATCTATATTCTTATTTACCAGCGTTAATGTTTGCCGGATCGAATGATTTGCCATTTTGAGCTTGAGCAATTAATTTTATTGCGACGCTAAAGGTTTGTTTAGTCAAAAAGCCCTGATTTTCACTATCAGCGATTTGCCAGATCTAAAAAGAAACACAAAAGAAATTCTAATTAACAATGATTAAATTAAAAATAATAAAACATTGAATTTTATACTACATACTTGGCTCAATACTTGTGCAGGCAAGCCAGATTTCCCAAAAAATTTAACGGCATTTGTTCCAGTAATCACATCTTTTTTATCCTCGTCAGCAGCTTGAAAAAGTTGGCTATATACGTGCTTTTCTTCAGGAGTAAGAATAATTCCTGGTCCTTTTTTTTTTTAAACAAATGGAGAACTTATCAGCTACTCTTGAATGATATATTGACTTGCTACATTATAAAGCATTTTTTATTTGGTATTGACTTGAAAAAAGTTAAATTTTTCTTCACATACCCTTGCTCTTATATCTTTGAGTATGTTCCATAGTAAAATTGAAAAAATTGTAATATTTCCAATCTTTAGAATATCAGATATTTTAATGATATAAATACTGTTATTACTTTTAATTATGAATAAAAGAAAGTGATAAGGAGTTGGAGTTTATAAATTACGGGTCTTAAATATTTCGTTCTTGATTTCTAGATCTGCATGTAAATTTTATAAGTGCCGAGGTATACGGAAAGTGTTAGACATTCAAATCTGCAATGTAACTGAATTGTGATTTGAATAAATTTGGAAAGATTCTAGCATTTATTTTGTTTGATCAAAATTTGTACAGTCGCGACGCCCCGATCCAAATTTTTATAATAAAACATAATTTATACATATTAGTATAATTATTTTTTAAATTTTATCTAAATTTTAAAGCAAGTTAGTTGTTTTAATTTGTAGAATTTAAATGCATGAACTATTTTAATTGTAATGTACTATACAAAAGATTTTTTCTATATGTTTTAGATCCAAAAAAAAATTGATTCATATAAAAATGGACAATTTCGAGCTGCATATAAATTTATATTTCTTTTAATAATATAATTGTTGCATAATATTACAGCTAATTAGTCATTTTTTTTAAAAAAAAATAATATTTAAATTTGGGAATTTATAAAATGCAAGAACCATTTTAATTGTAAGATCCAGAAAAATAAATTTTATATATAAATTACTATGTAATTTAAATCGGGCGACATTTGGAGATTAGTTAATGGTTCGATCATATTGAAATATTTAAACAGTTGTTAATGAAATTTTATAAATTGTTTTATATCCAATTTATTTATACATATCTATTTTTAATATCATACTATTTCTGATCTGAAATTAATATAATAAATCATAAGAAATTAGATATTTTTTAACTATTTAACTATTTAATGTTAAATCATTTAATTGAATGAATTAATTGCTCATTTTATATTGACATAATATTTTATAACCTTTAATTTATAATAAATTTTATTTTATTTTTTTAAGATGCCTATGGTTTTAGATTGTACTAATTTAGGCTGATTATAAACTATATTTTATCTTATAAATTAAATCTACCCTCTATGCAAGTTGTCCTGCTTTTAATGTATTATTTGAATCAGCTAGATTGATTAAATACACCCTTAGAATTAGTTACCTATTAGAAAATTATGATCTTTATTTCTACAGGCTTAGTAAGGGCAGTGACAGATATTACGTAATATCTTAGGGGTGGGGGGTAACGGGGGTCCTTATGGGAGATCTTATGTTACATATAATATCGAGATCACGTGAGCAATATGATAATCATTATAACAGTGGCTTAGCAAAAATTTATTAAACGCATATTTACAAACGCGCATTTATACAGATCACATACACGCATATATACTTTTATAATAAAATATTATTTCCCATCTGAATTACAAGCCCTCAAGTCAAACTCCATTTCACCATACGATCCTGTTTGTTAAGATGGAAGAAGAGAGAAATCATCGAAAGCTTGTTATTTTTTAGGCCGTTCTCAGGTAGTAGGATGCATTAATCGCTTATGATTTGTCAAAAATATGAGAGTAGGGAAGTATTTTTGGCAAACAGAACAGCAAAGTCGTAAGTATATATTTTTTTCAATCGACGTACAATGTGCATCATATCCTGGTATTTTCAAGAGATCGCCATATTGAAGAAGGTGAATAGGATTTGTAAATCGGCCATCTTTAGCTTTGGTAATAGGTGGTAAGAAGCCATTATGTAGGTGAAGAAAATCCATAGCTTCCTTGGCTCTGGGTGGTTCACAGCAACTGGTATTTGTGCATCGTTTAATATCAAGAAAGTAGGTGCACAAATTACAATAGGTTTCGATCTAAGACCATAGTACAAAAGATTCAGAAAAGGTATATGTTGTTTCTTTGTCAGTATTTTTTGATTTTTTCTGTTCTTTTTTCTCTATTTTAATTCTTCAACCTTTTTTTTTTCTGTTCCCTCTAATTGTATATACTCAAATGGATTCGTAAGTACATCAACATAACGAGCATCAACCTTCTTTCCAAAAATTAAATCACAATACCAAATTTCACATAAAGCTTCTCCTGCATAGTGAAAATTTCGAGCAGCCAATTCCAGATCTACAACTTTCCCTTGCGTATTCAAATGTGTACTGTAATGGTCAATTGGTAAAGTGATACTGGCAAGTTTACTAGACAATGTTGCCATACCTCTTTCAACCAGATTATATTTTGATTGCCCTGAAGCATGTGTTCGCACACTTAAAAAATCTAAATCAAACTTTTTGAAAAGTTGGCAATAGGCTTTAATATTTTTTAAGTATCTAAGATTCTCATCTGGCCTTCCATTTACCAATAAGATCCATATCGGTCAAATTTTTTCATTTGTTTTTAATGTGCCTTCATATTGGAGATTTAAGGTAAGGCTTTCCAAATCTTGCATATGTGTAAGTGAGGATGTTTCAAGAGATCAATGAAAACGTATAAAAATTGCTAACTGTCCTGTCCGCAATTCATCATTAGATTCATTTGGGTTTATCATCAAATACACTGACGGAATTAATTTCTGTCTGAACCCTATAAGAAAATCGTGATCTGCTATAATTGTAGGTTCATTAATGGATTGCAATGTATGGAATGTGCGACCTACTGCAGGCATTCCAAGACTGATTTTTGCCTTATCATCTTGAGAGATAACAACCGAAATATCAGCAAAAGTGCTAGCAAATTGCTTTGCACATTTTACTGACACGAGGCAATAGTGACTATCAGGATGTTCACGCATTTCAATACGTGAAACTCCAGCAACAACAACCCATGCTGGATGTTGATGTGCTTTTGCGGCAATCAAATTTGCTTGACGAGGTATTAAGTAATTATTTAAGGTAGTTCTCGCCATATAGATATCATATTTTTCTTCAAGATTTTTGCGTAAATTTTCTATGATCCAGACTTTAACAGCTTCTTTTCGTCATTTTGCATTTGCTGATCCAAATTCTATGCAATCATGTATACTGTCATGCAAATCCGGATGCTTGAAGAGAAATGATAGCTTTTCAGGTTTATTATAATGGACAATCTCCTGATTTTCGATAAGTAGTTTTAGTTTTTTTTCTCTGCAATTTTGAGTATATTTGGCATTTCTTTTTAACTTGGTAATTTTATCTTTATTAGATTTAATTTCGTTCTGCAAGTTTTTTATTTTTGATATATGTCATTACGAATCTGAGCATCACTGGTTATATTGTAAATTTGCTCAAATTCGTTAAGCTTTTTTTCAGCTGTTTTGACTGCATCAGCTGTTTTTTTTGAGCTGATGCATTTGTAAGAATTCTGATAAGATATTTACTGAATGAATGGTAGAAAGTGAAGGACTTAGTTTTTCTATAGACATCGTAGGTACAGAATGCTTGTATCTCATTGATTATGTATCATAAAGATTAAGCAGTATGGTTATATAGTTTCAAATTATATCATCAATTTTTTCAGCACTCTCTTTCTTAACATTATTCCATTCATTTGTGGCTTCACGACAAACAGCAGTGCGATTGGGAGTATAATTACTTGTTTTTACTATAACACTATATACATAAGCATTTGTAAACTCTTGATACTTGTTATTTAGTAAATCATATATTGGTTTTTTATTGAACTTAGGACTAAAAAAAATGTTTGCCTGTTCATTTTTAATCTTTAGGATAAAGTATTTGTGTGTTTGTGAATGCAAAATGTGAAACAGGTAGCCAAATGCAAAATAAATATTCTGTAACGCGTCAAGAACGTGTTAAAAAACTCCCACAGCAAAAGCATGATCATCATGATACAACAATAATGTAATTTCACAGAATCTTGGCCATCATATTTTCGATTTGATTTTAACAGAATTTTTGAACATTTTTTATCAAATTTAAATAGCTATTTAATTTAATTTATTAATATTTTACTTTTTACAAGACGTTAATCTTTAAACTTTTAATTTTAACTTTTAATATAGTTAATTAAAAACTAATTTTATTGTATAATTAATCAAAATCTTTGACTCTGATAATAAAATGTCAGATCACATGACTTGATAAATTTGCACGTGATCAGAATATCTTATCTGGGAGTAGAAAGTAGGCGCTTATAATAAAATGATATTACGTAATATCTGTCACTGCCCTAATTGATTGTATTATTTAAAATATAGATTTCATAACAGGTATTCTAATATTAATCTTTGCTTTATCATCTTGTGATATAACTATTAAATTAAAGAATGTATTTACAAATGATTTTAATATCTTTATTAAAACTAAACAATAATGTAAATCAATATTTTTTTCACTTTATGAAACATTAGCTATTTAAATTATTGCAAAATAAAAGTGAGCTCTTATTATAATAGAATTTTTATTAATTTATAACATATAATTGTAAAGTATACTTGTTAATAATTATTTATTATAATTATTTTTTAACTTTTTTTGTAAATGTGCTATTTATTTAACTTTAATTATTTCTTTTCTTCTTTTAATGTTAGCTATATCAAATTTAATTAAACTGTATATGTGTTTAAAAAGATCAGGAAATTTAAAAAAAATTGGAAGACAACCAATACAATTGTATATAATTATTACATTTTTTTCTTTTAATTATTTTGCTTTTTTTTTAATTTACATTTTTATTAATATCTATATTCTATTTAAGTTTTTTTTAAATTACTTTGCTGTATTTAAGTTCATTTTTTAAATTTTAATATATGTATAAAGATCTTTACAAAGTTAAAAATCATTGATTGCATTATAAAAAGAATTTAATTTTATTAATTTTTTTAGATTTCTGTTATGTGATTAAAAATTTTTTGAGAAAGAGCATTTGTATAAAATAATTCATATAATTGTTAATTTAGTAATTAAATTTTGTATTTATTGTATTCACATGTGAATTATTAATTTATATTAAACATTTTATTTTATATGTAAAATAAGAAATCCTTATATAAAAATTAATGTATTAAAAAGCCTTTAATTATTTCTTTTATATTTTTTAGTTTTTTTATATTTTTTTTTATTTACTATTTACTTTATAAAATAGAATTTTATAATTGTAATTAGGGTTTTATTCAGAACTATTATCTATATATATAATAAAAAAATTTATGTGTGATCATTATGTTTAGATTACATATATAAATAATGATTAAATTATTATGTAACATAACACGAATTTCAAAAAAAGGTAAAATTGTTTCCTGATAAAAATCAAATTTGTAAATCTATAACATGTCACGTGAAAGATTTCCGTTATCCCAAGCTTTTATCCTAATGTTGTAATACACGCTGGACCTAGAGAAATTTATCTGCCAATTATTATAATGCGAGTCGTTGTCCATCATATAATATGAAATAAGTAGAAAAAAAAGTAGATTTTTTTTAATTTAGGTCTAAAACAAGTCTGATTTTTTGGAATCTGTTACACGTCACGTAAAATATTTCTGTTGCTCTAAGCTTATATCTTAATGCTGTAATGCAGGTCAGATCTGGAAAAATTTATCTGCCGATCATTATAATGCGAGTCGTTGTCTATCCTATAATATGAAAAAAGTAGAAAGAAAGTAGATTTTTTTTAATTGGCTTAATATTAATTGATATATATATATAATCATAATGATATTCATTAGAATAGATTTCTTTAATATCTTGGCTCTGAGAAAATTTTGTGTTTTGATCAAACGAAAAAGATTTATCTTCATTGATCTTACAATTGTCGACGATTGATCTTGCATGACTGTGATCTAAGAAAAAAATAAAAGGAAAGTATGAGAAATTTCATTTAATAAACTCTATATAATCATAGCGGTATTTATTTAAGAAATTGATCATATAAGTTCTTTTGATTTCCTAGCCTTTAAAAAGATTTCCATTTGAATCTAATAGAAAAAATTTATCTTTGATATATATATATTTGCTGTTATATCTTCGTGATGTTAATGAGAAGATACACAATGCCAATTTGCCAATTTGCGTAATATATATTACTTTTGATAGTTTCATTATTCTTACGTATAACGCCTTAATGTATTCGTCATATTCATCAAGCCAATTATCTAAATTCAAATGGCATTTCAATAAGAATCATTTCAAGCAAATGAAACCCTCGCTCAACGTAAAAGGAGGTTATCTAACGAGAAACAATCCAATTATAGAAAAAGACAAAACTAAATAATACCAATATAGATGCTGAAATAATCCATTATGATCTGGGAAGAATGAACCAGACATGCATCCATTGTGACGCTAAATTTTAGATACAAGAGAAAGATCATAAAAGTAATCAAAGTTTCTCAAGATTGACAATGTGCTGTGCCAGTAGTAGAGTCCATTTACCACTCTTACATAAACCCTCATCATATCTGTTAGATCTATATACTTCATCAAGATCTAACGCAGATTCATTTTATAAGAATATCAGAGGCTACAATTCCATTTTAGCCTGTACTTCATTTGGAGCTAATATATATAATGAATTTCAGAGGCTGGGTGTCTCTAATTTCTGAATTCATAGACAAGTTTATCATCACATTTCACAATTGTTACCAAATGAAAATGATCTTTCGATGTTCGCTCAACTATATATTTATGACACCATACATGAAAATCAAAACTGCCGCAATGTTATACAACAGTTAGATGAAAATATTCTGCAACATCTGCAGGATATGCTAGATCAATACAACCCTTATATTCAGAACTTTCATCAGATAAGAGACAAACTCTACTGAAATTACGATGCAAATACATAGTGATTGATCATAAGATCCCCGTTACTATAATACACCTACAGCTTCTGAGGTAGCTACTATTATGATTGGTGATGGTTATGATGTAGCTCTATCCAATCGTGATATCCTTTTCCATTTGCATCATGATGGCTTTCAAAGAATCTCAGAAGTTTATCCGTCATATGATTCGCTTCACTATGTACTATTATTTCTGAAAGGTGATGATAGATGGCATGTAGACATACTACTTGAAGGAAGTGCTAAAAGAGAAAGAGTTACTACTATGCAATTCTACTCATACAGATTACAGATTAGAAGTGAAGATTGGATTCAACATGTAGGCCGTTTGTATCAACAGTATATTGTTAACCAATATGCTAAGATAGAACAGAATCGATTGAACTACTTAAGACTAAATCAATCTTCTTTTCGTACTGAAATGTATCAAGAGGCTGTAGATGCAATATATGTAGGGGATAACAGCAACAATGTTGGTCATCATGTGATTCTACCATCATCATTTACTGGAAGTCCTCAGCAAATGTACCAGTTATACCAGGATGCAATGGTCATAATAAGTCACTTTGTAAAACCTGACCTTTTTGTAACATTCACCTGTAATCCTAAATGGCCTGAAATAATGAGGGAATTATTACCAAATCAAAATGCAGCTGATAGACCTGACCTAACCTCATGAGTATTCCATATAAAGCTGCAGGAATTACTAAAAGATTTATATGTTAAGCATGTTTTAGGAGAAGTTATTACATATGTTTATATTGTAGAATTCTAAAAACGTGATTTATCACATGCTCACATCCTTTTAATATTGTCACAAGAATCAAAATTGCACTCTGCAGATGATTTTGATTCAATCGTTTCTGCTGAACTTCCAGATTCTGTGATGCATCCTCTAGCTTATGAAACTATAATAAGTACTATGATACATGGTTCATGTAGTGTACTAAATCCAACTGCTCCCTGCATGAAAGATGGTGTATGTCAAAAGCGTTATCCCAAAACGTTTCAAGAAACCACTCAAGAACCTCTTGATGGATATCCTGTATATCATAGACGAGATACAGGTCAGTTTGTTCAATCTAGAGGTGGTATTCAGTTAGATAACAGATGGGTTGTACCTCACAATATCAGTTTGGTTTAGAGCTCTTAACAGGTCAGTTCAGGTCGGGTCAATCAAGTTACCTGAACTGAGAGGATCAGGTCAGGTCAAACAAAAATCTAACCTGATTTAAATTTTCATTTGACCTGACCTGACTTGACCTAATCTAACCTAATTTGATCAAATTATTTAAATTATTTAATAAACAATATATTATATTTGATTCAATTTAAA